>JAVTVY010023616.1:0-97871 GCA_036873755.1 Hanleya hanleyi
GTGGGAATATGCCCTGTGGTTGAGTTGTTAGAGAATTGGTCTTAATAGTGAATTTATATGATAAAGGCTCTAAGTATTCAACCACTGAAAGTGCATCGCCTCATCAAAACATTGGGGTGATCAAAGGAAATGGTAAGATAAGACGGGTTTTTGGCCTATACGTGATGCGGTTGAAATCGAAAAAAAAAAAAAAATGTCCTAAAAATAATTTTGTTTTAATGTAACAGCAAGAGAAAATATTTGTACACCATATGTTGAAGTTCCAGCTCGATTGTATTATGATTGTAGTTATGACATGAAATTGAAATCCTCAGCATGTGCTATTTCGTTAAAGAAGTCTAAATCGAGTGATTCAAATACACATTTAGACATGAATGACCCCTTGGGCCAAAAAGATTTTCCAGCAGTGGAGATATAATGCCACCGCACATCACCAGGTTAAATGGTGTTTTGGTCCAAGGGGTCCTTGGTGTCTAAGTGTGTTTTTGAATGACGCAATTTAGACCCTTCTCGAAAAAAGCACATGCTGCGGATTTTAATTTCATGTCATGACTATAATTATAACTCAAATGAGCCAGAACTTTCACATATTGTGTACAAATATTTTCTCTTGCCATTACATTAAAACATGATTATTTTTAGAACATTTTATTATTTTTTTCGATTTCAACCACACCACGGGCACGTACAGGCCAAAAGCACACTTTTAATGTAGTACCATCTTCTTTATTAGAACAGAAAGTTGATGAAAGGATACAAAAACACTACTACATTAAAACATGACCTCATGTATGTAGTTTCTCCTGCACTCAAGAGATGATCAGATTTATTAGTGAATGGTGAAAATTTGAGGTAAAATCTGAAGGTGATTTAATGTTGATATGAAGGTGATTGAATTATTAGAGCTTTCATTGTAAGGCCATTCACAATAATATTTATGTTTCCAGTAACCAACTTAAAAAAGTTAGGTAGGTGGGGTAGAGAGGATTTTTTTTTTTTTATTATTTCTATTATTTTTGTCATTTTTGACCCTTTTGTATAGGATTTGACAGATGCTGCTGAAAAACATAAAAAAAAAAATTCCAAACAATTTTTGTTCAACTGCAAAATATTTGGGTATGATTGTACTGGAAACAGAAATAAAATTGTGGATGGCCCAACAAGTATTCTTCAGTGAAGAATGTCTCGCATTATTGAAATAGCATTCGTAATTGTACTGCATGTGTAGTCAACAATCTAGTTAATTTATCCAGGAATCTTCTTCTTTATTGAACTTCTCTGAGAAGTATATGTTTTTGTGCATCAATTATATTTCTTGTATTATATTTACAGGAGTTTTTAATGCCAATCTATTTTGTGTCCATACTGGCAATGATCAAGTCGCTCATATCACCTGAGGCTCTGCCAGAAATCCCAGGATTCCCTCAACACAGCCTTCTTAACCAATCAATGCTGCCAAATTCATCTGTTCCTATCCTGGTCGCTCCTAACACATCAGACATTGATGCGATCATGAGCGCGGTGGCCGCTGACCTCAATATAACTTATCAGCTGTACGAGTCACAGTCGGCGGCAGAGACAGCGTTTTTGATGAATCCAAACGCGCATGGTCTCGGGGTGATATTTAATTACAATAGCAACGGAAGTGGATTGAATTACGCTATTCGTATTCCATACAGCCAGAGTCCCAGTCCAACATCAATATTTAACTTTATAACAGGTGAGTGCTTTGTATTCATGCATGGTATGGATCGATCGTTTACATATCTCGCACAGAGATCGTTTCAATGCTAATACTCTGTAATTTCAAAATGACACAGTATTCTCATGGCTGTTCATTATGAACAACTTGATCAAAACACTCTAATGCCATTAAAAAACTAGGTAACATTTATATTCAATTATTTCTGAGATGACATTTTCAGTGCTTCAGATTTAAGAGGAGCAGGAGTGATCACTTCCCAGTGCCATTCCAGAAGAGTGAAAAAATACATGCACTCCTCTCATTGATGGAAATTTTTGTATTCTAAAGTATTAAATCACTCTTCTGGACTTCCAAAACACTCTTCTAAATGCAGTCAGGGAGTGATTTTTAGCTCTTCTGCTTTTTTCAAACCCGAAGCACTGCATTTTCGGTAATGCACAAATACTGTGTTGGATGGGCCAGTCCTGTGTGAGACTCACACCAGTGTCGTCATTCGGCACCAAATCGCCAGCAAAAATGCAAGTGCTCTATACCACTCAGTCACCTCAGCTTACACAAAAGAGGAAGTTCAGAGACACAAGTATAGATTACGTACATTTACTACCCCTCTGATAGACTTGTGTAATGGCACAGCTCCTATAGCTGATATTATATCGGTAGGTAATATTTATATCCAATTAGGATGACACTGTCCTAAAACTAATTGAATATAGCTTGACCAATCTTGTAACTATGTAGAAAATCTTCAAGTCTCATTATATATACATGGCACCAGTACCTGGCATTTCGCAAGACCTTGGGTGCCCTGCCATAGTACAGTGAAGATCTATTGTTCTGTGCTTTTTGGAATGATATACATGTTATTATTAGATGTGTCTTTTAATGCACTTCCAGGGGGCTGTAGGGCAAGCAATGGTTTGGATTCGTGTGAGGCTAACAGATATCTGATGACCGGGTTCGCAAGTTTACAGTTAGCTATCAATACGGCGTTAGTTCGGGTAGGAGTTATTATTGTAAAGTTCTTTCCTTCTCTAAAGTATTTCCATGTCATGTGTCTCGAAACCACCTTATACAATTCATTATTAAACTAATATCTCTTAATCAATATAGTTTTTAGTCCCACATCTCTCTGATTCAAATCTGATGCATTGAAATATATATTTCTTTCGATTGTAGAATCAGACCAGCAAGAGTGACCTCCCCTTGCCTGATGTGTCTGTACAGCTCTTCCCCAAGCCCATATTTGTGCCTAATACTTCATACATCCAGATCATCTCAGCGATTTACTTTGTGTTGGCGTACTCACCGTTCATCAACTTCCTTGTGGTCAACCTGGTCACCGAGAAGGAGAAGAAAATCAAGGAGGGAATGCGAATGATGGGGATGAGAGATTCAGCGTTCTGGTGAAGATATCTTCTGTTGTCAAACATCTCTATGATAAATACTCTAATAATGCGCTCACAGGAAGTGCATTTTTCTCTCCAAAACATTGGGGTGATCAAATTTATTATAATAGAATGTTGATGAAATGATACCAAAACAGGACCTTAGCTATTTAGTTTATCCCACATTTGAGAATTGATCAAATTTATTAGAGTAACTGATAAGAATTTGAGGCAAAATCTTGGGGTGATCGAATGTTTATGGTGGTTGAATTTTTAGAGAATTTGTTATAAGCTGACAAATTTGGGTCATGATTGTGATTTTCAAATTACTGTCTAGCCTCACAATAAGGTGCTATATAGCGCTGATTCTTATATATGGTGAGAGTTGTTGTCCCCCAAAACAATAAATGTTTAGGATGTCATCCCTTTTATAAGGCTGAAATTCTATAAGATGAAATTTGGCCTCCCAATAACAGTGTTTTTGAGAGGATACATTGTTCATACCAGCTTTCATTGTTCAGTTACTATGTGACCAGCAGTTTTGGAATGAGCTAGTCTGTTTTCCAGTGGAGACTTGTTATACATGACTGTCTACATTGACATAACATAATTCTCACTTCAAGTCTGGTTACTCTAGACAGATTTGTTGGTATGAAAGGAAGTACTAAAAATGGCGCCCATAGACTAAATTGTTTGAAAACCAATCAAACCGATTTTTACTTGGCAGTGTTGGAGTTTATTCACGATTTGAAGGTTCTACCCTTTCTGTTATGTGTCAGATTTAAGAAACATATACAGAGATTGGATTTTTCTGGATTTGTCTGGACCCCGGAGCTTCCCGGGTCTGGGCAGCTCTCGTACCCCAGCCTTAAGGATGTCCGCTGATGGTTTTTTGACTTCGGCAGCCATTTTGCCTGTTTTTTCTATTGGGTTATCTCCCTTCCCTAGGTTAAGAGATGGTGATTTCCTTTAAAAGCCTTCTAGCCGAGAATTTTGCACACCAACATCCATCCAATTTGCTAAATTTTGATAGCCATTGTGATTATCTGCAAACAGTTAGAATATAAGAAAAAGTTAAATACTATATTATATGAATTTTTCACAAATATGCTTCAAAACTAGGGCTATTCCCTATGCTTTCTGGGTTATCAAATTGAGCATGGGTCAGTCCACTTAACGTTGCCTACAGCTAAAAAAATGCACACCAACCTATATTTTTTTCTTTGTTTTTCCTCATATTACACAATTATGAATGCAACAACATACATTATTCAAAAAGTTAATTACTTTGATTTACCACCAGCGGACATCCTTAAGTGCTGGGATAGTATTTACAAACATGCCGTCTGATCTCCACATATAAAATGTCTCATCCCAATTTTATTTTTTGCAAGTTATTTCTTTTTTTTTTGGTGTAAAATATTGAATTCTCTAATTCATTTCTAGCTAGCAAATGAGGAATCATTTTCTATGTTATTCACAGAATGTTCTTTCTTTTCTCAGGTTATCCTGGTCTATAATCTACGCTTGCATCATCATCATCGTCACTGTTGTTGTTGTCCTCATAGCCTTCGTCTCCAAATTCTTCGCCCAGAGTAACTTTTTCATTTTCTTCATCATGTTAGTCCTGTATGGTCTGACCATCATCAATCTCTCCTTCCTGATCACGCCCTTCTTCAACAAGGCGTTGGCCGCGGGTGCTCTGGCCAGTTTGATGTCCATGGTCATAAGCCTGTTATATCTGGTGGTCAGCTTGACCCGTACTCAGACCAATACGGGCGAGCTGGACTACAGCATTCCACCAGGTGTACGCTGGCTCCTATGTCTGCTCTCTCCAGTCGCATTAGCTCTAGCCATTGATCAGGTATGTTCATTCTAAACTGGCTAGAAAGAACTACCTCACTAAAATGGAGGTAAAAAAGGTTGTTTTTGCTTATTAATAATAACTTTGATTTGTCCATCATAGCACTCCAAAATCTGCAGGCGACTTATTGATGTCGTAATAGTAATTTTGCAATGAAAGTGTGCTTAGGTAATTTTTAATATGTCATCTATTATGACGGTAATTGTTCCCTAAGTATTGGCAACACTAAGTACATGTATATTCGAAAATGGACATTTTTTGGCGGGTCACGTGACATTGTTCCCTAAGTAATCGAAAACGGTCGATTCGTGGTCCTAACTATTAGAAAAACCTTGATTAATCGTGGTCACAGAATTGATAATATTGCAGGTCTACATCAGGGGGTCCAGCATCGCGTTAAACCTTAATTCTCAGTCGATCATTATGTATATACATTAGGCTGGCAATTGTATTGGAAGATATGATATTTACAACATCCTGCTTAATTTGTTAAACCGGCGGGAGGACTGTGTACTCGTGGCATTCGTTTCCAGCTTTATTAATTTTCAGAGCTGCGAAATAAATTAGTGTGAAGCGATGAAGACTATCCGTTTTTCGCTAGTGCCCAAATTCCTATTTATAGGTACAGTACAGGGGAGATAACTTTGGGCGGTTCTGAAACATGGAGATAGTGGAACGGACACATTTTTGTCAAAATTGCAAAGCTTCAGCTCACTGACCAACCTGATTCTCCACACAAACTAGTATACCGAATCTCGCTTGTTTGTAGATCTAATATAATTTAAAGTGCCGCATGTGGTAAGTAAATATTATGCAATGAAAGAAACGTCACGGTAGACGTATTATGACCTCTCAATGTTGAACAATATGGGCATTTAATATGGGGAATGAAATTTTACAAAAGCGTCTGTTTTTCTGAACTGACTTGGACAAGCTATTCGAAAGTGGTCAGATTTTCACGACTGCGATATTCACTTCCGTTCACGAATACTTAGAGAACTTACCGTAAGCAAATGGACGAGAATTCGTGTTTTTAAAACAATCTGTTGCGAATGTATATGTCCATAGTCGCCTATGATGGTTGTCTATTGAGTTCAGTATATTCTTGACTCTATTGGGGAAAAATGACCTTTTCTACCTAGGTAGAACTCAGAAGATAAAGAATACTGGTGCTACTAATTTAGGACATGTCTATACCTGGATATTCAACTTGGAGGGATGAATGTTGTTATAGGCTATATACCTAGATATTTCACACTGGAATGAATTTTGTTATAGGCTATATAGCTGGATATTCAACCTGGAGGGATGAATTCAGTTATAGGCTATATACCTAATTATTTAATATGGAGGAATGCATTTTGTTGCCGGCTGTATGGATATTTAACATGAAGGAATTGAATTTTGTTATACATGCAGGCTATATACCTGGATATTCAACTTGAAGGGATGAATTTTGTTATAGGCTATATACCTAGATATTTAACACAAGAATGAATTTTGTTATAAGCTATATGGATATTTAATATGGAGGAATGAATTTGTTATAGGCTTTATACCTGGATATTCGGTAGATACTTAATGTAGGAAGCTATTGTCAGAGTCTTTGTGCAGCTGAAAAGGCCCATATAGACATATTGTTGTCCCCAGACTTGGCTATTGTATGCATTGTCTCGTGATGCTTACATGGAGTATGAACCGGATATTCAACAGGGAGGAAAGAATTTTGTTATAGGCTATATCCCCGGATATTCAACATAAAGAAATATATTTTGTTATAGGCTATATACCTGGATATTCAACATGAAGAAATGAATTTTGTTACAGGCTATATACCTGGATATTCAACAAGGAGGAATGAATTTTGAGACGTGGAGTATTGGAAGTTTCCCCTTGTACGGCCCTCTACTCATGCTCCTGTTGGACACAGTTCTCTATGGAGCTCTGGCCATTTACTTTGACAATGTTATTCCCAGTAAGTACATTTATCATGGTCAGTCAGGGACCAACAATACAGACATTTTAAAATTATAACCTCTACTTGATTAAATGAAAATCTTCCCTTTTCACGAAGTAATGATATTTTGACCAGTAGTGAAGTCACAGAGGGTAATGGCCACTAATAATTCATTTAAAACAGCTCTTTACTATGTTTAACAACCTTCATGCCTTAGTGCAAGTGCTACATTCACAGAACCTGAATGAACAGGAGATTTTAATGTAGATATCTGTATAATTTATCAGACATTAACATTGATTAAGGAAGTGTCACTTGAGGCCACACTTGATTTTGAAGAGCCACACTCATTTTTTTTCCTGTGCAAATTGGCATTATATCAACTTATAAAGTTAGAAGGTATTTTGCTGATAAAATGCTGACGTAACATTATGCTCAAATCCTTGTTATGTTTACATTAGAAGATCATTACGTATTGTGGCATTTCCTTGCACAAACATTTGGTAGTCAAATGGTCATCACAACTTAAAACTTCTCCGAGTTATTGCTATATGGAGTTGATCACTTAGCTTAGCTTGGTCTCCTGTCTGCTGGCACAGGCTTTCATAAAACATTAAAATTATAAGATTATATGTGTGCCAAAGGAGACGAATATAAAGTTATTGCCACACTCATTTTAAATTCTGTTCGGAAAAAAAAAACTGATGAAGGTCCACCTGGAAAATAGATGTCTAATAGAGTTTTGTTTTAAAACTTTGTTTTTCTATTAATTACTTTCCGATTATTTCATTGTAAATCTTTTTATGTGATTCAACTTTCTTTTTTTTTTCTTTTTTTTTCAATCTGTCAAGTAATGACATGCCATCCTTTTCAAGACACTCAATTTTTTTATCGCCAGGTCAGTACGGTCAAAGACGTCCACCATGGTACATCTTCATGCCGTCATATTGGTGTCCTAAATCTCCTGTTGTTGGGGAACACTCCCACCTGATTGTCAACGATGACGGTCACCATGACGACACAAATGCAGTGAACCCTGATGATATGGAACCAGTCTCGGCTGATATGCATGGCAAAGAAGGTCTGAGGTAAGAAACTAAAATTTTCGGATCCGGTTTGGTCATAGTGTAATTATATGCACTTTTCTTTACTGTCATTTTTTCATTGCCCATCTTAATTGCCATGCCACGAAGATCTCACAGTGAAACATATTCTTATCAACTGTATAGATTTTAAGATTATAAGAGATTCTTTTCATCGAGCAGCTACTTTAGAAGATTTTTTTATTCGGGTGAAAGAAGACTTTTTTGAGAGAAATCGGTTTGTTGCGTAACTTTTCATGTGTGTATTACTAAGTTATTAACTTGAACACTTAGAATTTTGTTTGATCGTCACTATATACATATAGCTGAAATATTGCTGAACGCGACGTTAAACCTTAATTCTCTCTCTCTACACGGTGAGGGAGGAGTGAATTGATGTGCATTACACATTAACTTCTGTGTGAAATTTGTTGGAAATCATAATGTAGTTCTCGTCTGCTTCCCCTCCTTCTCAACTGCCTTACTAAATCTCTGGCTTTCAAATTAACACTCAATTATTATTTTTTAGAATACAGAACATCAGGAAAACATTTAAAGGATCAGACAAGGATACAGTTGCAGTTGATGGTATGTTAGATCATTGTGGTTTAGGAAATAATATTCATGAATTATATCAACTTTTCAAGCATCCAGTCAGAAAACATGAGCAGTGTGACTAACGTCACAGGACCTACGAAGTAGGGTTTGATGTGATTCAAGTGTGTACTTGACATAAGACATGTTTTTGCCAATTTCAAGGTTTACAGGTTACCTAAGTAGGTCTGCCCAGGGGTGGGGAAATCCTCCCGAGGGTAGTGCATAGGTTGAATAAGTGTAGCATCATGTAAGCTCTCAGAATATATGGGGATTGGGGGATTCCATCCAACGATAACCATTCTCAGATGGTTTGAATCTCGAATGGCCCAGGCTTCCTGGTATCAGGGAACCTTCAAAAGTCACAATGAAACATACAACCAAGGGTTCCCGATGGACATGACAGTGCACTCAATGAGCCATCAGTAAATATTTTTTTTTATTTATAAATCAAATTTTAATCAGAATTCGTTCAGCTCAGAACTTGCTGGTAGCAGTCCCCTTATGCACATTCGTGCCAAAAATCAAGGTTCTAATGTCAACAGTTCTTCTTATTTTGCCGACGAAAGGATTCGGATGGACTGACTGACTCATTACTGGACAATTTGCAAATGAGAGCCTACTTCGTAGGAATACTGGCTCTGGTTTGAGAATCAAATTTGTGGCGATACCAGCTAATCTCGGACTTGATTCCTCACTTTAGCCAGTATTATCTTGCTGCATGTTTCACAATGAATGAATGTTTTAAATGTTTACCCCTGAAGGTGACTTAGATTAAATTTACATGTATTCGAATAATTTGTCAAGTTTAATTTAAAAAAATATCAGGTAATACAGTGAAACCTGTGAATACCCGACACCTGGGTAAACTGACCAACCTCTAAATAATGACATTATCCATGGTCCCAATACTTAAAATTAAAATACTTTTTACCTTGATAAACCAGAACATTGTGAAGACGGACACTATAATCTGATCCCAAGCTCGGTCAATATACACAGGTTTCGCTGTATTAGGCAAATTCTTGATAGAGTGCCTGTTAATGAAATGGATTATAAAAATTGAAGTTCATGTTTATCTCCGTTTGTCCAATCAGGTCTGTCTCTGGATATGTATGAAGGGCACATCACAGCCCTTCTGGGTCACAACGGAGCAGGGAAGACCACTCTGATCAACATTTTAACAGGACTGACCCCCTCTACATCAGGAACAGCATATATCCATGGTCTGGTATGTATTTCTTGAGGCTCCAGATGGTAATCTGTCTTTTAATTCAATCACAGGAAGTGAAACTTCCTACAAAAATAAGAGGTGATCAAATTTATTAGAACAGGAAGTGGTCGAAATGGTTCAAAATCATGCATGTAAATCCAATATTTCTTCATTATTTTAATGATTTTAGAAGGTTTATTTGTTTTATTAAATTATGTAATTTATTAGAACAGCCGATTGAATTTTGTACCCAAAATTGGGGTTGATTGAATTTTGTTAGGGTATTGAATTATTGGAGGGATTACCATATGTTGAAACTGAGAACCCACTCTTGAGTAACTCGAACACTGCTCCATCTTCTATGTACGAGGTTAACAATAGATTAGCTGGGTACAACGAGGAGTCTAGATGGCAGGATTTTCTGAAATATAAAGTCCTTTACAATAGAAACTTACATAAGTATGGACTTAAGATTCCAACTTTGGAGCGCTTTTCCAAAGTTACTTAGAAGAAAGAAAATATCAAACTTGTACATTTCATGTTTAAGCTGCATATTCTTTAAATTTTGTTTGCAGGATGTCAGTGACACTAACGCTATGGGCCGGATTCGTACTCACACGGGTGTGTGTCCACAACATAACATTTTACTCGACCGTCTCAGTGCCAGGGAACATCTGCGTGTGTTCGCCGGCCTTAAGGGTGTGCCTGCAGACACTGTTGACACTGCAGTAAGTATCCACATGCATTGGTCAGCAATATGGTATCATTTTTACCCCTCGGGCAAATTTTGCCCGAAGGGTATTGTCGTCGTCAGCGTCGTCTGTCCGTCTGTCTGTCCATCTTTCTTGTGAACACGATATCTCAAGAAGAATTATAGCCAGGCATTGTAAATTTATACCATGTATGCATCTGGTGAAGGGTCAGAAGCCTATTGAAAATGACCGACCTTGACCTATTTTATCAAGGTCAAATTATAGTATTTGCTATATTTTTTTAAGGATTGAAGCTAGGGTCTCCAAATTCATATTACTTATGTAACTGGTGATTGACTAGAAGCCTATCCTAGTTGACTGACCTTGACCTATTTTTTCAAGGTCATATACGGTTTATTATGGTCTAACATGAAGAAATATATCCAGGGTTTCCAAATTGATACTATGTATACATCTGGTGAAGGACCAGAGGTGTACTGAAGATGCCTGGCCTTGACCTATTTTATCAAAGTCAAATTTCAGTATTTGCTATATTTTTTGAAGGATTGAAGCTGGGGTCTCCAAATTCATATTATGCAACTCGTGATTGACTAGAAGCCTATCCCAGTTGACTGACCGTGACCTATTTTTTATAGGTCATATACTGTTTATTATGGTCTAGCATGAAGAATATAGCTAGGCTTTTCAAATTAATACCATGTGTACATCTGGTGATGCTCCAAAGGTATGCTGAAGATGACTGACCTTGACCTATTTTATCCTTGACCTATTTTATCCAAGTCAGATTCTATTTAATACAAATTCATGTCCCCTCTGCGATTAAGTTAGAATTGACTTGAAATTTTTTGAAGATGACTGACCTTGATCTATATTTCCAAGATAAAATTAATTGATTGGATTATAAGCTTTTTAGAAGAGTGTATTTAGAGCTAAGAATTTGGTCATGCTCTACCAGAACCTCAGGCCTTGGCAAAAGCTGAACTACAGTCAACCCTACTAGATCACATTTTTGTTACCTAGTTCTAAAAATACACTGATGATGTTATACAATTCATGATTGCTGGGTGTAGACAATAACTGATAGCCGAGGGGTATTGAAGCCCAATGGGCTATTTTATACAACAGCATATGACTTTCGTTCCTCTTAATGGATTTGTATTCTATGGTTGAAGTTCGACAGTTGAGTAAAACCAGCGTTCATATGTAAAAAAGATTTTTATAAACATAACCTTAATTTTGAGATGTACACCATCATCCATTGAGTTAGTTCTGTCACGTGTTGCACAGGAACTCAAACATGTGTAGGTTTTCATATTGGTTTCAATGTCCAACCATTCCATTTAGGTCAGCTGGGGTGGAACCAACATAGTTTGTTTGAACCAACAAAAAGTAGTGGAATTTGGCTATATTGTTGCACAAATACTTTGAATGAAGTATATTAGTGTATTTGTGATACTGTATTTGCAGATACGAGAGGCTCTGGCTGATGTAGATCTGTCCGACCATGGGGATACGCTTGCAGAAGAACTGAGCGGGGGACAAAAACGAAAGTTGTCCGTGGCCATTGCGCTGATTGGAGATCCCAAGGTATTAGTATTACACAGAACTTGACAGTAAATTCAACCATCGTTATCTTTTTTCTATCTGACTTACTTTAGACTAAAGTCCATGTAATTGAACAAAATTTTATTGTGGTTCTCATATTAAGCGAACTTCAAAAACACTCACATCATGCACACTGTCCGAAAAAAAAACAAAAAAAAAACATGCACACTCGGGGCCAAAATTAAAATATGGTTTATTTACAGTAATGCGACTGAATTGCTAAAAATCGTGAAGAAAATAGTCCCATTGGAGGATTGTGCATGCCACAAACACCACCATAACGACAACATACATTCTCCATACAGTAGTTTGTGTTGATCTGTAATGACAAGTTAGCAGATGGATTGTAACTGTTAAGGAGAGTTAACCTTGTTCCCACAGTCATGCACATATTAAGTTTCTCCTGCAGCTATATGATATATTGTGGCTATAATTAGCAAAGCACGAAGTTCCCTAGGTACAAGGTTTGCCACAAACCAGTTCTGTATCTGTCTGGAAAAGTTCGCCATCTTTTCATCCATGAGGCGAAGAAATAGCAGATGACTCAATTTGCAGTTGTTGTTGTTGTCTAGTTTGCTTCTATTCTGTAAAGCAGTATTGGTCACAATGGAGAATCAATTTTCAGTGATTCACGTAAACTAAATCTACATTTTCTACCATACATTTGTCTACAAGATTAGCTATCAGTTCAGTCAGCTCAATATCATCGTTGATAATTCGTTGGTCCGCCTGGGGAAAAAAAAAAAAAAAAATGACAAATCTGCAGCTCATGAGCTGGCTGCTGCAAATTTTGGCATGTTTATATGGACAGCCTACTATGAACTGGAGCCCTATTCAATATATTAAAAGGAACCTGAAACACTGCTTTGTCATTTGGACGAGCCGATCTGCACATCATTGGATGCAAACAAGGGGAAAAAATAATCGGGGAATTTTAGTCAAAAAAAAAATCGAATATGACTTACTGACCTAACATTTTTCGAGGGCCTTTGTTACTGCAGACAAAGTATTTTTTAATTTTGGCCTCGCTATCGAATGGCATGAACAAAGTTGTTAGAATCTTCCTGCAATGCCAGTTCACTTCCTGTGATTAAATTAATAGAGAACTCATTGTAATAATGTAAGATTTACATTCCTTTACAAGGTGATTTTCCTTGATGAACCTACAGCAGGAATGGACCCATATTCACGGCGCCACCTATGGGCATTGTTACAAGCCAGAAAGAAAGGGAGGATAATCCTGTTGACCACACATTTTATGGATGAAGCTGATATTCTGGCTGGTATGTTGACCATAATGTATTGTTATATTTAGACATGAGCAGGGTGACTACGAAGAAGGGTAGGCATTAGGATTCAGACGCGAACTGAACTCTTGGTAATCCCCACCCCCCAGTTGAAATCCTGCCTATATTAAGATGGGCACTGCCCAAGTCAGAATCACCAGTGATTTTCATCAAAAATCACCAGAAATATTCAGCAGAAGTAGGTCAGCTCAGAACTTGCTGGTAACAGTCCCCTAATGCATCGTCATGCGAAAACTCAAGGTTCCAATGTCAACGGTTCTCCTTATTTTGCCGACGAAAGGATTCGGCTGGACTGACTGGCTGATTGACTCACTGACTCATTACCGGACAATTTGCAAATGAGAGCCTGCTTCATAGGAATATGGGAGTTCTGTTGTTGTAACTATGAGTTACACTATTAGTCTGTACATATAGGTTTGCAGCAACTAGATTCTTGAACATCATGATTTGTACTAAATAATATTCCTGTACAAAACATCCATTTATATAATATAAAGTTGAACTAAGATTAACAACCAAACAGTTTCGTATAGTAGTTTTCAGTCAGTGTTTCTATTTTTTTTTTTTTTTTTGTCTGTCGATAGACAGGTGTCATGTGATGCGAACATGAGTTCTGTCTGTTAAGTTTCTTTATGCGTGCATTATCTCCATTTCCAGGTTATGGATTAAAAAAACTTTGGATAAAAGAAAAACCTTATTTATTTTGAAGTCAGCAGTCAAGGTCTCAGCACCCCAAAACTGAATCTAGTTTGACTGAATGTATTCTTAGGTTGAACTCTTCAGAGTTGTCTTCCCTATATAGCATTTGTCCTGTGGAGTTGTCTTTCCTGTCTGATAAAATTATCTACATTCAGTTAAACTTTTGTGAAATGAGAACCATGCATTTAACTAATTTAACGGTGAGAGGGGTCCTTTTCATGAACTTCAGATCTGTTTATTAACTTGTGAACAAACTTTGATATTAGCATCCATTAACTTTGACTTCATCACTTTCTCCACATTGGGGACAGCACTAGAAAATGGCACTATTACATTTGCTCTGTTACAAGTAGCTAACCGTTGTGCACACCGCAGGTCATGGTAAGAATAGGCCTCAGCTCCTCAGACAGCTTGTCGTAAGAGGCGACTAACTGAGGCATCCCAGGTGTGAAAAGGAATAGGATCCCACCCGTGCGGTTCCCGGGTGTGAAAAGGAATAGGACCCAACGTCGTGATATGACTGAAATATAGTTGAAAGCGACGTTAAATCATATTCACTCACTCACTCGCTCTTGTTTGAGAATAGCCATGCAACTTCCAAAATGATTGGCATCTAACTGTTCGTCATATTGATTCTGTGAATGTCTGGAATTTTGGAAATATTCAAGAAATAATGGACAACATGTTGGCAGACCTGCAGGATAAACTCTGCATACCTTACATTGTATTTCATGGTCTTGTTTCTTTTCAGACCGAAAAGCCATAATTAGCCATGGAAGACTGAGGTGTTGTGGTTCATCGCTGTTCTTGAAAAACAGATTCGGGATTGGCTATCATCTCAAGTGAGTCTACTGTTGTTGTTTTCAATTTATCATCAGGCAAGGACAATTTACTGATAGATGTCTGCTTATACCCCTTTAGGCACAGTTCGTCATTAATTACTTTTCCTGCATTAATTATATTAAGCCCAACAATACATGCTAGTTAAATATGGTGTTTAAATAGCCGTAAAGATACGGTAATCCCTCTAATAACTCAATCACAGGAAGTGAAATTTCCCCACCATCAACTCTGATCTGGGGCTGATCAACTTTATGAGAACAAGAAATAAAAAAAAATGGTCCAAACTCATGGAGATAATCCATTATTTCTTCGTTATTTCAATGACTTTAGAGAGTGATCAAATTAGAACAGGAGATTGAATTTTGATCCCAAACTAGGGGGTGATTGAATTTTGATAGGGGGATTGAATTATTAGAAGAATTACAATAAACATGCTGAATTTTCCTTCGTGTTGCATGTAGGTTATGGTAAATGTTTGGATAATTCAAGTATAAGAAGTGCATTTCTGCCTCGGAACTAGTGATCAAATTTATTAGAACAGAAAGTTGATGACTTGATAGAAAAACAGGACGTCGCCTTGGCTGATCAAAATTTATGACAAATTTTTTAGATGATTGAATGTATATTATAATCATTGAATTATTAAAGAATAACAAAGGGTGGCACCTTTAAGACTAACTAAGTTTAATGGTCTCGAGCTTTCGCAGATAGTGGATATATCTGCTTCAAGTTATATTTCTTAGGCACATAGACTTCACCTGACGAAGCAGATATCCACTATCTGCGAAAGCTTGTGACCATTAAACTTAGTTAGTCTTAAAGGTGTCACCCTTTGTTATTCTTTTATACTACACAGACTAACACAGCTACCCCCAATTTCTAATAACCATTGAATTATTGCAGTATTTACTGTTATACAGAAAACAACTACTGGTAATTAATGAAAATTTCCCAGTGTTTTACCCCTCCGCCTTTTAGGCTGTGGGGTCTTGTCGTCGGCAAGTACGTCCGGTCGGTCGTCCGGTCATCAGTCATCAACAATTCCTGTGACTGGTCTAGAAGCCAAACCGTTGCTTCTAGAGACTTGAAATTTGGTGTACAGGATTGTTGGGTGGTCAGCCACAAGCCTATCGAATTTGGGTAATTTATGATGAATTTTGCGGTTTCCATGGCAACGTCACAGAAAATTCGTCAACAATTCTTGTGACCGGTCTAGAAGCCAAACCGTTGCTTCTAGAGACCTCAAATTTGGTATGCAGGATTGTTGGGTGGTCAACCACAAGCCTATTGAATCTGGACCCGATTGGTTGGAAACGTTGGTGGCCATCTTTAATTTATGCGAAAATGTCGCAGCTTTCTTGTTACCAAGATATCTCTAGAATGACTTACCCTAGGCACACCAAACTTGCCATGCACATCCATATGCTCATGTCCCAGAACCCTATTGAATGTGGACCCGATTGGGTGGAAACTTTGGCGGCCATCTTTAATTTATGCGAAACCATGAATCTTGTGTATCTCGGAAACCATTTCGCTGTTCATTGTGAAACTTGGTATAGATTATCGATACAACTTGCCGTGCACATCCATATGCTCGTGACCCAGAACCCTATTGAATCTGGACCCGATTGGGTGGAAACTTTGGCGGCCATCTTTAATTTATGCGAAACCATGAATCTTGTGTATCTCGGAAACCATTTCGCTGTTCATTGTGAAACTTGGTATAGATTATCGATACAACTTGCCGTGCACATCCATACGCTCGTGACCCAGAACCCTATTGAATGTGGACCCGATTGGGTGGAAACTTTGGCGGCCATCTTTAATTTATGCGAAACCATGAATCTTGTGTATCACTGTTCAGTGTAAATCTTGGTATAGATTATCGTTACATCAAGAAACTTTAAAGGAATGACCAAACCAGTTTCCCTGATTGGGTGAAAGGCTTGGTGGCCATCTTTAATTTATGCAGAATCTTTAATGATGTATTTCTCTGATACCATTGAAGTGTTCTATACGAAACTTGGTATCGATGTATCAAGAGACTTGCAATGAATAACCACATCAGTTCTTCTGAGAGGCGCGAAGGATGGCCGGCCATTTTTAATTTATGCAAAATCATTAATGATCTCTATCTCTGATACCGTTCAAGTGCTCGATGTAAAATTTGGTAAACGTCATTGATGCGTCAAGAGGCTTATGATGAATGACAAACTGGTTTCTCTGATTGGGCGGAAATCTTAGCGGCCATCTTTAATTTATGCAGAATCTTTAATGATGTATATCTCTGATACCATTTAAGTGTTCTATATGAAACTTGGTATCTTGACTCGCAATGAATAACCACATCAGTTCCTCTGAATGACGGAAACTTGACTGCTTGATGTTCCTGATATTTATGTCTCCCCCGACTATGTTGGGGGGAGACATCTAGTGTGTGTGCTGTCTGGATGGATGGATGGATGGATGTCTGTCTGGATGGATGTCTGGATGGATGTCTGTCCGTCCCCTTGCCTTGTCTGCAAGATATCTTGAGAACTACTGGATGGAATTTTACCAAACTTGGATGGAAGCTTCATTGGGATAGCCCCCTCATTTGATTAGGTTTTGCTGTGTGTGCGTGCATTCATCCATGTCCAGTGTCCGTCCGTCCGTCTATCTACTTGTACATGTATATACAGGCCTTGTCTGCAAGATATCTTAAGAACTACTGGATGGAATTTCACCAAACTTGGATGGAAGCTTCAGTGGGATAGCCCCCTCATTTGATTAGGTTTTGGTGTGTGTGCGTGCATTCATCCGTGTCCGGTGTCCGTCCGTCCGTCCATCTACTTGTACATGTATATGCAGGCCTTGTCTGCAAGATATCTTGAGAACTACTGGACGGAATTTCACCAAACTTGGATGGAAGCTTCATTGGGATAGCCCCCTTATTTGATTAGGTTTTGGTGTGTGTGCATGCGTTCATCCGTGTCCGGTGTCTGTCCGTCCGTCCATCTACTTGTACATGTATATACAGGCCTTGTCTGCAAGATATCTTGAGAACTACTGGATGGAATTTCACCAAACTTGGATTGAAGCTTCATTGGGATAGCCCCCTCATTTGATCAGGTTTTGGTGTATGTGTGCATGCATTCATCCGTGTCGGGTGTCCGTCCGTCCGTCCATCTACTTATACAGGCCTTGTCTGCAAGATATCTGGAGAACTACGTGACGGAAGTTCACCAAACTTGGATGGAAGCTTTATTGGGATAGCCCTCTCATCTGATTAGGTTTTGGTTTGTGTGTGCGTTCGTCCATGTTCGTCCGTCTGTCCATGTACTTGTACATGTATATGTATATACAGGCCCTTTCTGCAAGATATCTGAAGAACTACTGGACAGAATTTCATCAAACTTGGATGGAAGGTTCATTGGGATAGCTCCCTCATTTGATTAGGTTTGGGTGTGTGTGTGCATTTATCCATGTCCATCTCCCGCCCGTCCATCTAATTGTTCATGTCTATACATACCTTGTCTGCAAGATATCTGGAGAACTACTCGACGGAATTTCACTAAACTTGGATGGAAGCTTCATTGAAATGGCCTTATGATCTAACTAGGTTTGGGTGTGAGCTAGTTCTTGCGTGGGTCCTTGCAAAATGTGTTTATCTGTCTGTCCAATTTTTGTTCACTCCATATCTTGGAAACTACTGAAGGCAGATGCATGAAACTTCTATACGGTACAGCATGCATGTATACTATAGGTGTGGCTCTTGTATGTTTTGTATCTTTCCTATAATGTGATCAGTTTCGAAATAGTTGATGCTTCACAATTACATGTATTTCACATTGGTTGGATGCTGTAGATGTCGACAATCCACTCATTGCTATATAAATCCCGACTCCTCACCGGGTTACTGCAACAATAAAAATCGCCTCTTTGTAATTAATATTTTTAGATGCGCAGCTTTGTTTAGGATACTTATTGCTACATTCATTTTATAGCACTTTCCCTTAAATTATGTGCCCACTCAAGGCAAGGTGGGAGGTTGGGGGAGACGTATGTTTTTGCTTAAAAAAAACAACCAGCATAGGCTTCATGCCGGAGCGGCAACTCAAGGGTCAAAGCGGAACCTCTAGTTTCAAAGTAGTACATGTATGGTTCAAATTGAATAGATTGTGAATGGCTGGCACCCAGAGCCGAGGGGTTTTAGATGCGCAGCTTCGTATTCCTATCAAAAACTCTGTATTACTTGACTCCTACTGAAAATTGGAAGACTTTTATTATTGTTCAGATTATTATTAGGGTTCAAAGCAAAAATGGCTTGAAGCCTTTTGTATTTGTAGCCCAAATCGTAAACCTGTTTCAATTATGCCATTCAATCTCCGTCAGGAAGATGATACAACGTAGAAAACGGAAGTTTAAAACTAAAAGTTAGCTCCCCTAGCGGAGAGTTGTCCGCCCCTAGGAGAGCTCTCCCACCTCATTCCAGCAGGATTACTATATAGGCTCTGTCCAAGCCATACTCGTCCTCTATTCTCTGTTGTACCTCGACCAGTACACATCAGGAAGGAAGTGTTTATACAACCTGGGTTGTTGTTGTAACGACCCGCAGTATCCTTATTTGTGTTATTTCTTGTCGGAAATTCTTTCATTATTGTCGGAAATTCTTTCATTAGTTATGTCTGAGATTCCGATATCTAATGCATGTAATTCGTGTGTGAAATGGTGGTCCAGTTTGGACGCCCACACGGTTTGGTTTTCTTGTAAAGAGTTGTGTTATCGGCGAAGTTCGCCGAGTGTATATTAGAGACCCGTTAGCGTGGGGAAATTTCGGGCTTACCTTTGCAGGCGTCTGGCGACCCGTTCCTTTGGAAGTCGACAGACGTCTGTTGGGAATTGCTTGTACTTGACATGAAAGCTAACGAAGTTATCGTTGCAATTATATAATTGTTTCCCATGGTCTTAGTAATCAGAACTCGCCCGCCTCTATAAATATACTAGCGGGACGGTTCTACGTCTAGTTAATCACAGATTTGAGACAGCCTACATGTATAGGTTTGGCTATGTATGCAGTCAAACCGGTTCCTTTGTCTACTTCGACAAAGACTTCTCTAACCTGCCGTGCCTGAGCAATCCATTGTTCTCGTCGGACAATGAAATGCAGTGGGTTCGCATATCATCTCGACCTCTCCTTTGTCTTTTTGTTTTCACACTCCGTTACCTAAACGGAATAAACGTGTCGTGTCTGTTTCTCCTTTGCGGGTTAATTCATAACGCAGTTCTAAATCCGTTTCTCGTTTTATGGTGGGTTGTTCAGACCTACCATTGAGTGTCAAAATTGCTGTCTTGCGGTTTCGTTTATCGATGAATCAGCGATTCTATAATAGCGAAATGACATGTTACGGGACTTCAATTTTAGGATTGAGTTGGGGTAACAAATAGAAACATTGTTTATAAATGTTTAATTTGTGTTGGAAATATACTGAAAGTATTCACAATGACGAGGATGATCACAAGTGATGATCTAAAAGACAAACCATTATTTTACAGCTCATCAAATATTATCAACTAGACTATTATCGGGCAGTGGCATGAGGTCAAACTGATATAATGGTGGATTGAGACAGGTTGATTTGGTAACAGATAGAAACATTGTTTATAAATGTTTGATATTTCAATCAATTTCCATCATTAAATATCCAATCTGTCGACGATTATTGCATACTGCTTACGAAATCGGTGAGAATTAGACCGGGAATTCTAGTTATATTTTTCGGCCTTCCCGTTCTCCGGTATGCCGTTCTCGTACTTCGACTCGACGTTCTCCTACACCGGTCTCGTCTAGTTCATCTGTGATTCCTTTTTCTTCAGTGTAAAGTTAGGAACATACGTCAATGATGGTTTTCCGGATAATTTGGATGCGCTTTTAGCGTTGCTGCCGGATATGCCGTCTACTTCGAATAATCCTCGTATTAAATGTCAGACGAAGGAGTGCTTCCTCGCCGTATGTTGTCTCACCTATGTCATTTTTTTTGTCAATGGTTCGATGGTGATTAAATTAATATTTTGGGGATAGTTTTCTTTCACATTTCTGTCTTGTCAAAATTTTGTTTGGGCAAATTTGTAGACTTCACATGGTCTGTTTTTCCATCTGCCATGTGTTTATTGTCTTCGGACGTACGTCGCGAAATTAATTGGCTCTTGTCGGAGTTTTCAAAGTTCTTATATCTTGAAATTATTACCCGATATATTTTCTAAAGTCAATATTAATCTCGGGCTTATCTGATAACACAGTCCTGCGTGATGGAGACAATGTGTATTCAATATCACGTCTCCACACGAACAATGAGTTTGACCCTCTGTGTTTGTCGTGGGCTTTTACGGGCTCTCGCGACCTCGTTATTATTGCTCAATTTGTGACAGATTTGTACTTAGTTCCCGGCATTTCTGTAAGTCTGCCTTTTAGTAGGGAGTTCAGCTCAGGGGCTAAATGATGTACGAATTTAATGAAAAACACAATTTCACTGTCCTGCAACTTTGCGTGAATTTACGTGCTAAACATCCGTAAAATGAATTGTTTTTATCAGACAGTGTCCTACAATAAATATTCTTTAAACTCCTTGTGGTTTTTATTAATTTCTCTTTGCTATTTCATCGTACATGTTAAACATTTCATGTCCAAATTCGGCCAGAGACTGTACCAGCGAAAGACGGAGGTCGCCATATTTATCAAAACAGTCGAAACTCCGACGTTCGTCATCAGGGAGCCAATGGAAAAATGTCTTTCAAACGAACATGGTTTTAAAACGAGAATCTCGTAGATTGTCGTGATATGCGTGGTTTCAAAAATTTCCCACGTTACCAGGTCAATTTTCTTCGTTGGTGGCCGGCCGACGGACGACCATGGAGGCCGCAGCTAGTCTCACGCGTACAGTCGGAAAGCTGAATGTATCCTGCGCCTTTTGAACTGGAAGATTTTGATAAATTTAAGCCAGCTATTCCACGAAATGTCTCTGGAAAAAACAGTCCCCTCCACTTCCGAAGTTGCCGCCATTTTGTGACGCTTTCCTATGAACCCGATTCCTATCACCTCCCCTTTACCTCACTTCCTGAATTCGTTGGGAGTATGAAAACACATTGGTGGTTTGCCAACCCTGTTCCCGCTGACTCAAGGCGCTGTCTCCCGCTGACTCAAGGGAGATAATTGAGTAGTAGCTTTTGCCATCAGATTTACTGTCTTCAGTTTTCCAGCTGTATTGACCATATACGTGTTATGATCTTTGAAAAATAATTATAATATCGTTCTCTCAACAGAATATTCTTACAGTTATTGTGATAATTAATTTCTTCATTATTTATTTAAATTAAGTTACTTATTTTTTCCATATGCAAAATCTTCATTTTTCTTATTATTTTTTTATTTTTTTAATTTTTTTTTTAACAAAACTATTTTAATACAGGGAATAGGTGTGTTCAGGTTTTAGATAATATGGAAAGTTCTTGTATACATTTTGAATTCATCTTTCTAGAGTATTTGAAAAGATAATTACTTTTTTTTTACCACACCCCACCCCCCCCCCCCCCATCCCCACCCGGCATGGGGCATATACAGCTTTTAATCTAGGTGGCAGCCATCTTGTTTTTTTTATCGCAATTTTCATTTCTTCTTCTGATACTTTGCCAGATATCTCAAATATTTCAAATTTGGGTAGCTGAAGACATATGGTGGTGGTCATTTGCTGTTTTGATTCCCCTAAATGTCCATTTGATCTGAATTCAGAATATCTGTAATATGCAAATTTATGCAAATGAGCGGATTATCTTCATTCCGAGAGAAAAATAAATATATTTTTTGGAATCGTCATAAAAAATTGACTTGAAGTGTGTCGTTTTGGTGAAATTATATGAAAAATGGTCAATATTGTTACATTTTTGTCTCTATTTTGCGATTTTGTCCCCTTTTTCAGTGCCATGGGTCCAATGTAGGAGTATATGGTCAAAGTTCCGAAAGAATGTCCTTTATAGGGATCTTCAAATGACACGAGCTTCGCTAATACTTGATCGATTTCAATTTCGTAAACTGAGATATATTCCTCTCAGAACTAAATTTGATAAAAACTTGATTGTCTGGATGATAATGTAAAATAAAATTTGAGCTGAACTCCCTACTTTTAGTGCTGAGATTTGAAGGCCGATGGTGATCTCTACAATAAACGATCACGTTTGGTTTCGTTGATTCATGAATTTTATGCATTGAGTTTGTGTATATCTCAAGTAGGGTTGTAAATAGTATCCTCATCGGCGGGGGTTTTTCGTTTCTTCCCGCCGGAGAGATCTGATACTTTATTTGCAGCCGTCAAATTTTCATGTTGTTGTTGTTGCGTCTGTTCGGACTTGCAGTTTTGGTGGGTTCACCTTCATACATTCAGTTCCTTAGTCCTACCAAAATGTAATCTCTTGTTATATCAAGTATTATTTCGTGATTTTGATATCCTGTATTCAAGAGAGTCCTTACAGAGGTTTTATATGTCTTTCATACTGACATGAATATGAAGCATGATTGTTGCATTTGTGTTACGTAACCACAACTCAACCCTATTTACTTCGACCCTGTGTCGCATCTTAATGAGCTTCTTTACTGATCTCTTTATGTAATTAAGGGTGTGTCGAACAACAATGAGATCACGTAGGCTGGTTTACGTGAGTGAGTAAACCTATTCACCCACTTATGCTGGGTTACGTGAGTGAGTAAACCTATTCACCCACTATGTGGAAGTGTGATTTTCTTGAAACACAATTGTCTGATTATTACATTGCTTGTTTTTATTTCACACCAAGTTGGTTCCATCTGTATACTGTATTACGCTTATAATTCAGATGCACTAATTTTAATTTCTTCCATATGAGAAAATTTAAAATTACTAGCGTGAGTGGGAAGGTATTGGCCGGCCAATCAAGCCTAGTGACACGTAAGTCGTGAAGTCTTCTATGGTTTCTTTCTACCAGGTATGTATTACCGGTACAGTCTACTAGAGCATCAAACTGCTTTTTTAGTAATGTTCTTACTGTTCTTCTTCTCGACAAATTGTTCGTGCTAGGTCATTTCAAATTATAAATTTTTGAATAACCTCACTTCCCTGCCGGCGAGAGACTTAAATGTATTTCCTCTCTTCGGGAATTTAAAATTCTTTAAGGATCTTTCTTCGTTACCTGGAAAATTTTTGTTCTGGATGTCGGTTGTGTGACTATTTGGTTATTAATAGTAACATTGTTGTAAATGTTGTATATTCTCTCCATATAAGCTCCAGTACTGAATTTCATGTACAGGAGACAAATTACATCAGGAGAGGTAATAATGTAACCATGTGCATTGACACATTATTCATGTTCACTGACACAAAGATCCATAATCCCATTTATCTCATTGAGCTTGCATTTGGTGATTAACGCTACAAACTTTCAAGTGGTTCATCTCTACTGCGTTTATAGAGAAGGAAAATTATTACAATCGACTTCGGGGTTACTGTTTGCAACGCCCTTCTGTTACGTCGTGTACATTATAAGTTTGTATCCTGCTCCATTATGAGCATGTTTATACATTAACTTGTTGTGAATGAGGAAATCACTACGTTGTTTATCATATACAACGTTTCTCGCATTTTTTTTCACATTACGCTTTCCTATTACACCTTGACGACATGTTCATTACGCCGTCATGTGTCTTTCATACACCTGTGCGTCCTATTACATCGGTTAGACGTTTCTGGTACGCCATAACGCCGTTTGTCACGTCATTTCTTCATTTGCGAGATGCATATTTTATATCCATTCATCGCCACTTCCTTTGATTCTTCATCGTCGGTCATCGGCGGGAGGGGAAGTCCGTTCGTTTGGCTTCATCCTTCCACTTGTAAAACGAAGAGAGTTCTGTTCAGACCTTGTTGTTTCCAGTCTGGAGTTCAGAATATCAAAATTGTATTGAAATCAGCAGTATTTGGTCAAATGCTGTTATATGGAATAGGTCTTTGGATTATGGATGTGGATATTCTCTGAGGACGACGGCGGGATTGTGAATGACGGACTAGTCGCCTTTAATTGAATTCAGCACAGTGTTGTTAACACAGAGCCATGTTGACTTTATCACACTAACATTGGGTTGAGATCCATTTACCTTAGGATTGTGCTTAATCAACACAATGTCTTCGTGGTGTACTTGTGGGACAGTTTTTCCGACTTTCTCCATCAAGTACTTTATTCCTGTACTGACCGTTACACCAATGGTTAGACTTTGACATTTTGGTTCTGTCATCAACCTTAAGGTTGTTTATTATATGTAGGATATTACTCACTACGTTCCTATATTTGTCCTGGTGCCGAGGACGTGATATCGTTCCCGACTCTATTTCCCTCGTAATTGACTTCCTCCTTCACCTTCACCAGGATAGGGAGTTTCATATTAGCACCATGGAAGGCTATCGATCTGCTCTGGCATGAATTGAATAGGGTGTTACGTCTTACCTTGGGTTCCGACATTAGCCTTAACGATAATATCTCTGCTCTTATTCACGCCTTCGCATTACAGTCGCGTTGTACTCGCCAACTGTTACCGAAATGGGATATCGGTGTGGTTCTGTGTGCTCTGATTATACCACCTTTTGAACCCTTAGAGTCTGCGTCTATAAAAACTGTGTCTTATAAGACGGCCGTCGTGGCGGCGTTTGCTTTGGCGTCCAGACTGTCTGTACTTCATGCTCTTGAAAGATCTTCTATGACCTGGACAGCGGATCGGTCTTGCATTTCTTTTCGGCCCATTCCTGAATTTATCGCCAAAATGAGTCTGTTCGTTCAGGTCCGTGCGCTCAACGTCGTACTCCATTCCTGCGTTGTCAGACTTTGTACATGGCCTCGAGGACGATCTTCTGCTATGTCCTGTTCGAGCCATCCGCCACTATCTTACTCGTTCCGATCCGTTCGCGGCTCTCGGCTACGGTTATTCTGTCCCTTCGCCTGTCAGCAAGGCTTGTCATTTAAAAAGCCGCGTAGTTGAAGAAGACCATAAAATAGTCTTATCAATTGGCAGAAGGTAGATATACCATTGACGCCCCACTACTGTCTTCTGCTTCTTCTAATGTGATTCGTGCCATCGCTGCGTCATGGCATGTATGGAAGAACTGACCCCTTCATGACATTGTCCTGTCTTGTGCCTGAACAATTAACTCCACGTTCACTAATATCTGTCTGAGGGATATGACAGTGCAATCAATAGTGTGACCACGCTTGGGCCACTGTGGCTACCCAGCACGTTGTGAGTAATTTCAGAAAGAGGGGGGGGCGGCAAAATTGTCACCATCACAGCAAGACAGCCATCTTGCTGTATCATCTCATCTCATCTCATCTCAGTCATATTATTATTATTACATATATTATATGATAAGAGGCATCTCAGAAGGTAGAAATAAGTCAGTTGACCGGCCGTGGATTCTATAATCACCAATGAAGGCCTAACACCAGGATAGGGTTTACTCCTAACTGAAATTTGCTTCTGTTCTTCAGAAACTGCATGACTTCCTTCTAGATGTCTCAGCTGGGTCCTCTGTGCTTTCAACTCAAAAGACACCTGCTCCAGGCCTAGGGTCAACATTAGTGATGCAAGTACAGAGAGTTGACGAATGTGTAGCAGGACCTAGGGAGCAAGCACGGTCAATTCCAACGCATCGTTCATCACTCCAAGTATGGTGAGTTGACCTCAAGAAGCTTGCGGACTGAGAGTGGTGTGGACTTCGTACCTTCCAAGTATTGGCAGCGCATGTCCTCCCCTTACTTATGGTTGGGCCAAGGATCTCCCTGTATGCAACGGCTGCGGCTGAGGACCCCCCTAGTCATACAGAGTCTACCAAGAGGACCTTGTTGTTGCCTACGGTGCCCCGGGATTCCTGCAACTTGGTGGAAATGTGTACCACATCACGAGCACAGTTACATGGATGGAGACACTCAGATAAGTAAAACTGTATCAATTCCTTCAATTACCCTATGTGTCTGTAACCAGGGTTAACTTGATGTGTAATAATGTCTCAGATTTATACCCATGTCTGTGTCGTTCCAGCGATTACTAGTCTGCTATGGGAGTTACCACAAGGCCGAGGTTCCCGCCTCCATATGTTGGTACTGTGGCATAATTGAAACAGGTTTACGATTTGGGCTACAAATATCAAACATTTATAAACAATGTTTCTATTTGTTACCAAATCAAACCTGTTTCAATTTGATGGACCCTCCCTCCGTCCCCTCATGCCAGCCTTAAACACTACAGGTCTCGGTAATTATAATGAGAATAGAGGGCGAGTATGGCTTGGACAGAGCCTATATAGTAATCCTGCTGGAATGAGATGGGAGAGCTCTCCTAGGGGCGGACAACTCTCCGCTAGGGGAGCTAACTTTTAGTTTTAAACTTCCGTTTTCTACGTTGTATCATCTTCCTGACGGAGATTGAATGGCATAATTGAAACAGGTTTGATTTGGTAACAAATAGAAACATTGTTTATAAATGTTTAATTTTTGTTCAGAATATTTTTTTTCTCCCGCCATATTTTTCGCACTTAATATGTCAAACTATTTATTATAGTTCTCCAATTCATCCAACATCCCACACTGAATTTATCACATTTTAATCTTTTACAAGCCACTGCTAAACGATTTTCTGCATTCAACCAAATCTTTCAGGCTTTTACATATGTATTTTCCATTCATTGTGTACCAATATACACTGACTAAAACTATCTGGCTGAGGGGTTGTTGCACCTTTTAGGTGCTGCTTCATGTTAGTACTGTCTTAATGTTGATCATTTTGATTATTTTGTAGTATGGTGGTAGAGCCCGACTGTGAGTCCACCAAGGTGACCGACATCTTATCACAGCATGTTAATGGGGTAGAACTGGCCCGTAGTCATGGCAAGGAACTTAGCTATACATTACCGTTAGCACAAGTTGATCATTTCTCAGGTGAGATATTTCTTCGGCACATTTATACCACTCCGTCATCATGGCATGGTGGTTATTTTCATTTCCATGTATCTGTCTGGTAACTGGATGACTATAGTGACCATATATTTTACAACAACAACATTATGTATGTGTGAACGTATATCTCCATTGCATTGATTGAGCATGTCGTGAAATACCGGACCAAGGCCTTTCCTCCTGGTCAGAGCTGTTTCAGAAAAAAAGTACAGGTGATGGGAGAAGGTAATTCACCGCAATGTGTAGTGTGTATTTTACAATTTCCAAAAATGAGAGAGACAGTGAAAAATGGTATATAATGTCGTTCTGCGACCGATGTGTGATGTTTTAGCGACAGAAAATGGTGTGATTTCTTGCAAGTTGGGTGCTTTCTCTTCAGTTATGGGTTTCTCCATATTTGGATGCATTTCTATCCTAAATAGCTAATTTTTCCGTCAAGAGCTAAGGATTTTTCTTCGGTTTTGCAACTTTTCCTTTTGAAGCTGACGGTGGCCTGCAAAGGTTGCTGGAGAACCATACTTATGAAAGTTAAACCTTCGCCTGCCGAGGGGAGAAGCGTTTTAAAGAATATGGTCATATAGCATGTTTAGCAATCGTTGTTTCCATCAGTTAGAAATGAAAAAAAATAGCTGTTAAAAACTTTTGATGACCTTTGTTTTCAAAATTATACAAGGAAATCGGTGTCACAGATATGTATGAAATCACCATTTTGCTGTCTAGGGTGAAAAAACTCTGTCCTGAATAACTATGTTCCCATCTTAACGTGTCTTAATATCTGACTATTTTAGCCATGTTTGCTGCCCTGGAGAGTCCTGCTCCTAATGGTACATCAACAGCTGCCAGTCTGGGGGTCAAAACATATGGCGTATCCATGACAACCCTGGAGGAAGTTTTCTTAAAACTTGGTAAGATTATCGTCTTTTTGGGGAATATCTTGTATTGACAACAGATTTGAAAAATTTATTGTATGTTGTAAAAGTAATTTTAAATAAATTCTTCCCCCAAGCAATACATACTACCAATTAAATATATTGACACACACCGGATTTGTCACAGCAACAGATTTTCATACTTTTTACTGGTACATGTACTAAAATCTGAAAAATACAGAAGACCCCTAATTAAATAGATACAAGCCATTTTTTTATTTTTTTATTTTTCTTTGGGACGTACTGGAAGCATATTTGCTAGGAATTAGCAAATACAGGCCTGCAAGTACCTCCTATATTTTTCTATATTTTTGAGTCATTCTATAGTTTCCTATATTTTACTCAAAACCTCCTATATTTCCTATATTTTGACTTTTTCTCATAAAAAACTTTCCCCAATGCTCTGAAATGAGTCAAATTTGCAAGAGGAGATACATATCAGGAATTTTTGCAAATATAAAAAAAAATTATCCATGCCTGATGTTAGTAATTTAAACCTGCTCACGACCTTGTTAAAACTAATATTTATTTACAGAGGAAGAAGTTGGTGAGGAGGCTGGCAGCAATCATGAGAACTTCTCGTACATCAATGACAACGGCAATCAGCTTTCTTCCCCCGGTGCTGATGACGGCTTCACTGTAGAGTTTTCCTCCTCTGCTAGTCATGTTCAAATATCGGGCAGACGACAACAGGCCGACCTCACCAAGCAAAGGTTCTGGGCCCTCATAAAAATTCGCTTCTTGCTGGTTGTTCGGACCAAGCTGGCGCTGATTTTCCAGCTCTTTCTGCCAGTGGCATTCATTATTATCGGTGTTCTCATAAGAAAATTTTCTGCCACTGAGGACACCTCTACTGCACCACCCAGCCTGAGCATGCAGGTTGCTCTGAAAGCATATGTCCGTATGAAGCAGGCCTTCCCGGTGAACAGTGTGCCACCCATGGTGTTTGAGGATTCTTCAGGTTTGGCTCAACTACTTATATATATATTCAGTTTTGCCTTTATATAATCCATTCTGTTGTACCTAAATATAGAATACATGGATGTCAAAGAATATACAGATAAATAACAGATATTATTTCATATGTAGCAAAGCTAACGTACGGTATATAATAATACTTCTTGTTAAGGATTTCTGCTGGTGGTTTTTATACGCCCGCCAAAAGGCGGACGTATTATGTGATGGCGGTTTCCGTCCGTGTGTCCGTCCGTCCGTCCGTCTTGCCGTCTGTCCGTCCGCCGTGTCCGGTCTATATCTGGGACAGTTTTCTGTCTACAGTTCTAATTTTTGGTGAGTGGATACCCTATGGGGAGATGATGTGTCGCGTACCAAAATGAAGGTCGAGGTCAGAGGTCAAAGGTCACTGGCCTAAAAAAACAGGAAATCACTGAAGTGTTCGTGTCCGGTCTACATCTGTGAACGTTTTCTATCCACAGTTGCAAATTTTTGTGAGTGGATACGCTAGGTGAAGACGATGTGTCGCGTACCAAAATTAAGGTCGAGGTCAGAGGTCAAAGGTCACTGTTGCCTAAAATCAGGAAATCATTGATCGTTGACAGTTTTCTATCTACAGTTCTAATTTTTGGTGAGTGGATGCCCTAGGGGGGAACGATGTGTTGCATACCAAATGTAGGTCGAGGTCAGAGGTCAAAGGTCAGTGTGATTGAAAAATCAGGAAATCATTAAAAATTTCTAATTTTTTGTGAGTGGATTCAATAGGAGGAAATGAAGTGTCGCATACCAAAAAATAGGTCAAGGTCAAAGGTCAGTGTGACCCCAAAATCAGGAAATTATTAAAAATAACATTTGTTTGTGCCAGTAGATACATTAGGGGGACACAATGTGTCACCTACCAAAATGTAGGTCAAGGTCAAAGGTCAAGGTCACTGTGACCCCAAAATCGTGGAATTGTTAAAAATCATGATTTTTTGAGTCCATTGAGAAATTACGGGGATTCGTTTCGTCATGTACCGAAATTTAGATCCAGGTCCATAGTCAAGGTCGCTGTGACCCCAGAATCAAGGTCAAAGGTCAGTGTGACCTAAAAATCAGGAAATCATTAAAAATTACTAATTTTTTATGAGTGGATTCAATAGGGGGAAATGAAGTGTCGCATACCAAAAAAAATAGGTCACGGTCAAAGGTCACTGACCCCAAAATCAGGAAATTATTACAAATAACATTTGTTGTGTCAGTAGATACATTAGGGGGACACGATGTGTCACATACCAAAATGTGGGTCAAGGTCAAAGGTCAAGGTCACTGTGACCCCAAAATTGTGAAATTGTTAAAAATCATGATTTTTGTGTCCATTGAGAAATTATGGGGAGACGGTTTATCATGTACCAAAATTTAGGTCAAGGTCACTGTGACTTCAGAATCAAGAAATCTTTGAAAAGTATTTTTTTTGTGTCAGTGGATACATTAGGGGGACATGTAGGTCAAGGCCGAACGTCAAGGTCACTGTGACCCCCAAAATCATGAGATTTATAAAAATCATGATTTTTTTTGTGTCCATTGATTCATTGAGGGAAGACGATGTGTCCTGTACCAAAATTTAGGTCAAGGTCAAAGGTCAATGTCACTGTAACCCCAAAATCAGGAATTCATTACAAGTCACATTTTCGTATGCCTGTCGAAGACGAGGTCATGCAATGCGATGTTGCGTTCTATCCATTCATCCATTAACATTTGTTGTCCATGCAATAACTCTAATTTGATTCCCAAATCGTAAACCTGTTTCAATTATGCCATTCAATCTCCGTCAGGAAGATGATACAACGTAGAAAACGGAAGTTAAAAACTAAAAGTTAGCTCCCCTAGCGGAGAGTTGTCCGCCCCTAGGAGAGCTCTCCCATCTATTCCAGGAGGATTACTATATAGGCTCTGCTCCAGCCATACTCGTCCTCTATACCTCGACCAGTACACATCAGGAAGGAAGTGTTTATACAACCTGGGTTGTTGTTGTAACGACCCGCAGTATCCTTATCGGTTTTGACTTGTGTTATTTCTTGTTCAGAACTTCTTTCTTTGTTGTCGGAGACTCTTTCATTAGTTATGTCTGAGCTTCCGATTTCTAATGCATGTAATTCGTGTGGGCAATTCTGGTCCAGTTTGGACGCCCACACGGTTTGTCTTTCTTGTAAAGAGTTGTGTTATCGGCGAAGTACTTGCGCCGAGTGTGTATTATGGGGCCCGCTGGCTTGGAAGAATTATGCCCAAGCTAGGCGGGCTTACCTTTTACAGGCATCTGACGACCCGTCTCTGTCGGAAGTCGACAGACGCCTGTTGGAAATTGCTCTCGTAAATGACATGAAAGTTCACGTTCTCGTTCTCCAGTTCGGTTGGTTGTTTCTCCGCGACGTTACAGTTCTCCACATCACTTGTATTCACATGTACGTCGTTCTCTTTCGCCTGTACGACGATCTCGTTCTCCGGTTCGTAGCTCTCGTCCACCGGGTGATTCTAGTACTACTTTTCGGCTTTCCCGTTCTTCGGCTCGCCGTTCTCGTACTTCAATTCTACATTCTCCTGCGTCTCCACACCGTTTGCCACGGCTTTCGGTTTCGCCTTCTGTTCTAGATCGCCACGTTCATCTATCGCAGACTCCGTTTCTTGATCATGCGGTCGTCCACGATTTGCCCACTTCTCGCCGAAGTCATATCACTCGTCCGCCTAGGCCGGTTTCGTCGAGTTCATCTGATGATTCTAATGATTCTGATTCCGCCTCTTCAAGAGAAAAGCCGGAACTTGCGCCAAAGATGGATTTTTCAGATAAAATGGATGCGCTTTTATCGTTGCTACCGGATATGCCGCGTGCTTCGAGTGTTCTTCCGTTACGTATAGAAGGTCGTACGGCGGCTTCTTGGGCCTTTACGTCTTCGGCGTCTGCATCTCGTCCTTCGTGTGCGCCGTCACCAGCATGGAAGGATAATTTAGTGAAGTTTGATCGACAATTAGAGGACGACAACAAGTTGCGTAAACCTCGTTTTCGGTCTCAGTTTGACATTCATGATAATGTGTTGCCCGACAAACCACCCAAACGAGATCGGGATTTGAGTCATATTTCTAAGGTGGGTAAGTCGGCTCCTTCATCTGTCGCTCCCAAAGTTATGCAAAATGTTTTGGAAATGTTGCAAGAAATACAACGGGCTTCATCTACCGCAGATTGGTTTTTGTTAGCGGCTTCTCGTATTGCTTTAGATCCTGCATCATGTCTAGATGATGGGTCGGCTCGTTTATCTCCGGGTCGCGTGGCTTATTTGCGTGGTTTTATGGACACGCTCGCTAACGCTAACCGTCGAGTCATCGAAGCTGGTTCGTATTCTTATGTTTCACTTGTCCAAGCGCAACGGGAGTCCTTACTTGAGGTGGTCAAACCGGATGTCCCTTATTTGGTTAAGGATCAATTGCTTCATCAACCATTGGCATCTAAGTTCATCTTCAACAGTGCTATTGAGTCTGTTATGCCTTCGGTTCGGGAAGAGCGGACATCTCGCCTTATTGCATCTGTAGCTCATCGCCCGGGCTTCGCCGGGGAGCGTAAACCGAGAAGAGGTCGTACTTCCTCTACCACTACCACTCAACAGGAGGGAACCTCGCGGAGTAATTTTCGTGGCATTGACAAACCTCCACGAGGCCGTGGTCGCCGTTCCTTTCGTGGAAAATCTTCCAAACGAAGTGGACATTCCAACAAGTGACTATTCCATCCCCGTTCCTGTTCAAACCGAAGATTTTCAACTTCCGGCTTTCCGCTCATTTACTCATCACGTCGTGGGCGGGCGTCTGCGGGTCTTCTACGAGAATTGGCGGCTCATCACCGACGACGCCTGGATTGTAAGAGTTTTAAAGGAGGGCTTCCTGTTCAATTTTCAATCACTGCCCAAACTCATCGCTTGGCCTCGTCCCTCTCATCTGCCAGTTCCTGCAGGTCACTTACAGACGCTGCTATCTTCGGTCACCACGCTCATCGACAAGGGAGCAGTAAGGGAATTACCTCGGACCGAAGACAGCGTGGGGTTTTACAGTCACGTGTTTCTGGTACCAAAGAAGGACTCAGACCAGATGTGAATGGTGATCGACCTAAAGGTTTTGAACAAACTTCATCTCATCACTCCACCTCATTTCAAGATGCCTTCTGTGTCATCGATTCGGGCCCGCGTACATCTCCAGGATTGGTTGGCCTCAATCGATCTCCAGGACGCGTACCTTCATATACCAATTCATCCACGTCATCGCCGTTACCTACGCTTCGTGATCAACGATCGCCGCTTCGAATGACAGGTTCATCCTTTCGGTGTCAACATCGCCCCTTGGTTGTTTACCCGGATCACTACACCGGTTATGGCCTTTCTTCACTTACGAGGGATTCAAATCGAGGTCTATATCGACGACATACTCCTGTGGGCGGCGGACGAGTCTCTCCTCAACGCCCAGGTCCGGTTCACACTACTGGTGTTACGACACCTAGGTTTCATCCCTCATCCTCTCAAGTCAGAGTTAGTCCCGGCGCAGGTGCGCCGATACATTGGAGCGATATTCGATACTCGGTTACAACTGGTGTACCCTCCGGAGGATCGTTGGGACAAAATTCAACTGCTGGTTCGAAAGTTTTTGTCATCAACGTCACAGACACGGCAGCAGTGGCAGAGTCTGGTGGGTCTACTTACTTCCACACAGGGCCTTACTCATTACGGCCGTCTCCAAGTTCGGCCTCTACAGTATCATCTGTTTCCTTTCCTACAGACGCCTTCCCTAAACCCCGCGGTGCCGGTATTGACGTCTCTACATCCACATCTGATTTGGTGGCTCTCTCGCCACAACGTCATGCAGGGAGTACCATTCCGTTTTCCGGTTCCGGTTCACCATCTTTACACCGATGCTTCGGAAACCGGCTGGGGAGCCCATCTGGACGACTTGGAAGTGTCCGGCAGATGGTCAACATTGGATGCCAGACTTCACATCAACCTTCTGGAGATGAAGGCAGTCATCCTAGCGGTTCAACATTGGAGTCAACGTCTCACGAACTCATCTCTTCTCATCGCGACGGACAACTCCACGGTCATTGCCCACATCAACAAGATGGGTACCACCCGATCGCTATCAACGTTTCGTCTGGTATGGGTTCTGTACGATTGGGCTCGCCTTCATCATTGTTATATCCATGCTCGCCATGTTCCTAGTCGTCTCAATGTCTTAGCGGACAGCCTGTCCCGGCCAGACACCGTCCTTCAGACAGAGTGGCAACTTCATCGAGAGGTGTTCCGGCAGATTTGCAGCATTTGGGAAACACCTTTGATCGATCTGTTTGCGACGAGGAACAACGCCCAGTTAACCCTGTTTGTCAGTCCAATTCTGGATCCTCAAGCCTTCGCCATCGACGCTCTATCTATCAACTGGGACAACTTCCTAGCTTATGCCTACCCACCGATGGCCCTGATTCTGGAAGTTCTTCAAAAGATTTCTCGACACGACTGCATCATTCTGCTCGTAGTGCCGTGGTGGCCTCGTCGACAGTGGTTCCCGATTCTGGTCCCTCTCCTCACTGCTCCACCACGTTGTCTCCCAGTTTGGCCCAGCCTGTTATGTCAACCGCACGGGATTCTCCATCACAACCCGCGGTGGCTCAACCTACACGTCTGCAGACTATCCAGAATGCACTCTCACTCCAAGGATTTTCAGCAGAGGTTGCACGGACGATGGTTTCAGCCAACCGATCCTCCACATCGCAGCTCTATCAGGCGAAATGGGCCTATTTCGTCTCCTGGTGCCGAGAACATGATGCCGATCCCGACACTGCCTCTGTTTCCCTAGTAGCTGACTTCCTCCTTCACCTTCACCGTGATAAGAAGTTCCAAATCAGCACCATTGAAGGGTATCGATCTGCTCTGGCTAGGGTGTTACGGCTTACTTCGGGTACTGACATTAGCCTTAACGATAATATCTCTGCGCTAATTCGCGCCTTCGCATTACAGTCGCGTCGTACTCGGCAACTGTTACCGAAATGGGATATCGGTGTGGTTCTGTGTGCTCTGATTCATCCACCCTTAGAATCCGCGTCTATTAAAGCTGTGTCTTATAAGACGGCCTTTTTGGCGGCGTTTGCTTTGGCGTCCAGAGTGTCTGAACTTCATGCTCTTGAGAGATCTTCTATGACCTGGAAAGCGGATTGGTCTTGCATTTCTTTTCGGCCCATTCCTGAATTTATCGCCAAAAATGAGTCTGTTCGTTCAGGTCCGTGCGCTCAACGTTCGTACTCCATTCCTGCGTTATCAGACTTTGTACATGGTCTCGAGGACGATCTTCTGCTATGTCCTGTTCGAGCCATCCGCCACTATCTTACTCGCACCGATCCCGTTCGTGGCTCTCGGCGCCTGTTATTTCTGTCTCTTCGCCCATCTGCAAGGCGTGACATTACAAAGAATACCATTGCCGCATGGCTGAAGAAAACCATTAAGTGGTCTTATCAACTGGCCATTGACGCCCCTCCGCTGTTGTCTACTGCTTCTTCACATGAGATCCGAGCCATAGCTACGTCATGGCCTTTATGGAAGAACTTGTCCCTCCATGACATTGTCCAGTCTTGTGCCTGGACGGCGAACTCCACGTTCACCAATTTCTATCTGAGAGATATGTCTGTCCAATCAGATAGTGTGACCACGCTTGGGCCTTTGGTAGCCGCCCAACACGTGGTCCAGTAAAATTTCAAAAAAGGGGGGGGGGGCGGCATTTTGGATCACCACAGCAAATCAGACAACTTGCTGTATCATCTCATCTCATCTCCCATTCGAAACATATACTAGAAGGAAGAAATAAGTCAGATGGCCAGCCAGGGATGTCCATTTCATCATTATGAAGGCCTGACACTATGGTGAGTTTTCAACTTTGCCTTAACTGCGGTTTGATTGTGTCTTTCAGAAACTGACTTCCTTCTAGATGTCTCAGCTGGGTCACCTGTGCCTCAACTCACAAGACACCCGCTCCAGACCTAGAGTCAACAGTAGTGATGCAAGTACAGAGAGTTGTATAGAGCGCAGCATCACCCAGAGAGCAAGCACGGCAATTCCAACGCATCCGTCATCACTCCAAGTATGGTGAGTTGACGTCAAAAAGGCTTGCGGACTGAGAGTGGTGTGGACTTGGTACCTTCCAAGATTCGGGTAGTTGTACGCCCTCCCCTTACTTACGGTTGGACCAAGGATCGCCCTGTATGCAATGGCTTGTGGCCTTTTTCCCCCCTAGTCATACAGTGCCTGCCAAGGGGGCCTATCTTGTTGCCGATGGCGCCCGGGGTATCCTTCAACTTGGAAGAATTGTGTACCACACCACGAGCACAGCTACATGGATGGAGACAATCAGAAGATAAGTAGAACTGTATCAATTCCTTCAATTACCCTATGCGTCTTTGACCAGGGTTAACTTGTTGAGTAATAATGTCTCAGATTTATACCCATGTCTGTGTCGTTCCAGCGATTACTAGTCTGCTATGGGAGTTACCACAAGGCCGAGATTCCCGCCTCCATATGTTGGTACTGTGGCATAATTGAAACAGGTTTACGATTTGGGAATCAAATATCAAACATTTATAAACAATGTTTCTATTTGTTACCAAATCAAACCTGTTTCAATTTGATTGACCCTCCCTCCGTCCCCTCATGCCGGCCTTAAACACTACAGGTCTCGGTAATTACAATGAGAATAGAGGGCGAGTATGGTTTGAGCAGAGCCTATATAGTAATGCTGCTGGAATTGGATGGGAGAGCTCTCCTGGGGGCGGACGGCTCTCCGCTAGGGGAGCTAACTTTTAGTTTTAACTTCCGTTTTCTACGTTGTATCATCTTCCTGACGGAGATTGAATGGCATAATTGAAACAGGTTTGATTTGGTAACAAATAGAAACATTGTTTATAAATGTTTGATTTTTCTTTTAGTGTCAGTAGATATATTAGGTGAAGCCAATGTTTCGCATACCAAAATTTAGGTTGATGTCAACGGTCAAAGTCACTGACCCCAAAATCAGGAAATCATTAATAATCATATTTTTTTTGGTGTCGGTTGGTATATTGGGGGAAGATTTTTTTATCCACGGTTCCAATTTGTTGTGAGTGGATACACTAGGCCGATGGAGACGATGCATCGCATATGAAAATTGAGGTCGAAGGTCGGACTCGCTGTCATCTAAAAATCAGGAAATCATTGAAAACTGCTAAGTTTTTGTCAGTGGATTCATGAGGTAAAAGATGTGTCGCGTACCAAAATGGAGTTCAAGGTCACTGTCACCCCAAAGTAAAACTGGAATTTTTTGGTTCACTAGATACATTAGGGGATAGACGATGTGTTGTGCAGGAGTTTATTGAAGGCTCTTGATTTTTGGTATACCAGTGATTTGTTTGATTCTCATATTTCTCACATCACAGCGGCCAAAAGCAATGTGATACACCCATGTGATACAAAACCTGTATCACACCCTTACAATTTGCTAGCTATATTTTTGGTTATTTTTCAACATTATTTTGATGTGAGAAATAAATTATAACACTCGTGGTCATTTAGCTGATCTTTATCACACTCGTTTGATAAAACCCATATGAAACTCGCTAAAGCTCGTTTCATATGGGTTTTATCAAACTCGTGTGATAAAAATCAGATAAATGACCACTCGTAGTGATAATCTATATATATCACATATATTACAGTATTTTATTGCAGTTTATGGTGCAAATATTAGGGTAAATTTTAGCATTTAAATGGTGAACCAAACTCAAAACTGCGATGTTTCCCACGGGCATTGAGTGTCTACATGTTGTCCATGTATTGTCAGTTTTGTGTCAGTCCTCGAATGATCTAAACAACTACCATGACTAAATTAAAAAAAATTGCATTTATGTGTACCTGTGTTTTATATGATTTGAATCCATTAAATTGCTATATTTATTGTCATGATTTTAATGTGTGATTTTCATGTTGCTTTTTTGATACGCCCATCATTGGACGAGGTCAAAGTTCACGGTCCATGGCTTGAAAAATCAAATTTCCTGCGATAACACGTGGTATACCTTACTCTCCTGGCAAAGAAGAAACTATTGATTTTGAGGTCAAAAGGGACACCCTAAAACAAGTTTCAGAGTCCCCAAGTTCCAAGTTCCAGAGTTTCAAGTTCCCAGTTTGGAAGTTTCCAAGTTCCGAAGCTCCAAGCTCCCATAAGAAAATGCTGTGGATTAGGAATTGAGTGTTTCTTACCTAGAACATTTGTTTTACATAAAAATGTGACCATATCGAGCATAGATGTTTAATGTGGTCTTACAAATGAGCTATTCAATTTTCTTCGATGTAGGGATATGACTAATTATAATAATTTGGGTCCGAATTCACCTGATCGGAAGGGTTGAAAATGATGTGCATCGCGGAGGGCGTATTCGAGCCCTCATCCCCATCTTCAAACAGCTGAACCGGTGCTTGTGTGAAAGTTTGCCAGTCACTTGCCAATGGGCGGTGGCCCTCTGAACCAACTGGCACCAACATCCCCAATACGACAACAACGCCCCATGCCATATAAACTTTAATGATATCTACTACCAGTATACTGTAATAGAGCATACCAGTACCGTTGGCTAATATTCATACTACCGGTATATAATCTATTATGTTTTCGTGGAATAGGACTAATAAACAAGAGATCCTGAAGGATCTTGGCGCCCACCATTGTCCGATAATTGTAAGCTAATGACAAGAGGATCTTTTTGTCCATTGTTAAGAACAAACGATTGATTTGTAATTTGTTTACAGAATTTCGAATCTGAGCGAAGAAGATCGAAAAAGGAACACTGGAAGACACCAAGATACCATCTTTCTAAGTGTCCGGAGTTTCAAGATTTCTAGAAACTGTACTTATGTCGGTTGTTATAGTACAAGAGAAATGAGCAAAGTTAGTCTGAAAGTGAATGTACGGAGGATCCTTCGTCTTCGTTTTGTAGTATTTTTTTTGCTCGTGTCATCATTGGGTACTGGAAGCGAAGACAAATCTCTTTAACACTTCGGCATGAGCTATGAAACATACTTTTATAATTAAGAACGAATGCTAATTCTGTTCTGTTTACTGGGCTAGTTTGAGATATCTCTTTTAAGATACCATGCTCAAAAATAGTAAGATGGTGCAATACTTAATACTGAAGGGATCCGGTCCGCGCAGTAATGTTGAAACTTCGAAAGTGTCTGAATCCTGATTATCTCCCTTGGATCGAAACACGCAGTAGTCTACAGTTGTCGAGTTGTGACGTTGGGTCACAAGAGTGACGTCCATTCATGTAGCCGACCCGCCGGCAGACAAAACGGTGGGGCAGTTCACTGGCAACTGCATGGACTAAAGAAAACTGATTAAAAATTTGAAGAAATACATTTTAATTCCGAATTATTTGAACTCCTTGATATTGAAGGTGAAGGTATGGATATTCTTTATAGTCAATATATAGAATATGCCCCACAGTTTGATCCGCCGACTCTTGCGATGCAACGTCACAACTCGGGAATACCGTATTAATTTGAAGCGTAACTTGGATTTTCGAATCGGACCAAAAAGGTATCTTTCACAGCTAGGTCCCATGTGAGACCTGTGTACCAAATTTCAGAAAGATCCATGAAGTGTTTCCTGAGAATTCACGATAACAATGTTTCAAGGGGAAATTCAAGATGGCCACCTGGCGGCCATATTGGATTTTCGAATCGGACCAAAAAAGGTATCTTGCACAACTGGGTCACAAGGGGAACCTGTGTACCAAATTTAAGGAAGATCCATGCAGTACTTCTTGAGAAATCACGATAAAGTTTCATGGGGAAATCAAAGATGGGCGCCTGGTGGCCATATTGAATTTTCGAATCGGACCAAAAAAGGTATTTTGCACAACTAGGCCCCATGTGGGACCTGTGTACCAAATTTCAGGAAGATCCATAAGTACTTCCTGAGAAATCACGATAACAAAGTTTTTATGGTGAAATCCAAGATGGATGCCTGGTGGCCATATTGGTTTTTCGAATCAAACCAGAAAAGGTATCTTGCACAACCAGACCCCAAGGGGAACCTGTGTACCAAATTTGAGACAGATCCATGTGCCTGAGAAATCATGATAAAGTTTCATGGGGAAATCCAAGATCGCTGCCTGGTGGCCATATTGGTTTCTCCAATCAAACCAGAAAAGGTATCTTGCACAACCAACCCCAAGGGGAACCTGTGTACCAAATTTGAGAAAGATCCATGCAGTAGTTCCTGAGAAATCGTGATAACAAATTTTCATGGGGAAATCCAAGATGGCTGTCTGGTGGCCATATCGGATTTTCGAATCAGACCTGAGGTGGTATCTTGCACAACTAGACCCCGAGGGGAACCTGTGTACCAAATTTGAGAAAGATCCATGAAGTACTTCCTGAGAAATCACGATAACAAAGTTTCATGGGGAAATCCAAGATGGCTGCCTGGTGGCTATATTGGATTTTCGAATCAGACCTGAAGAGGTATCATGCACAACTAGACCCCAAGGGGAACCTGTGTACCAAATTTGAGAACGACCCATGAAGTACTTCCTGAGAAATCATGATGAAGTTTCATGGGGAAATCCAAGATCGCTGCCTGGTGGCCATATTGGTTTTTCGAATCAAACCAGAAAAGGTATCTTGCACAACCAGACCCCAAGGGGAACCTGTGTACCAAGTTTGAGAAAGATCCATGCAGTAGTTCCTGAGAAATCGTGATAAATTTTCATGGAGAAATCCAAGATGGCTGTCTGGTGGCCATCTCGGATTTTCGAATCAGACCTGAGGTGGTATCTTGCACTACTAGACCCCAAGGGGAACCTGTGTACCAAATTTGGGAAAGATCCATGCAGTAGTTCCTGAGAAATCGTGATAACAAATTTTCATGGGGAAATCCAAGATGGCTGTCTGGTGGCCATATCGGATTTTCGAATCAGACCTGAGGTGGTATCTTGCACAACTAGACCCCGAGGGGAACCTGTGTACCAAATTTGAGAAAGATCCATGAAGTACTTCCTGAGAAATCACGATAACAAAGTTTCATGGGAAAATATACGATGGCCCCCTGGTGGCCATATTGGATTTTCGATTCGGACCAGAAAAGGTATCTTGCACAACTAGACCCCAAGGGGAACCTGTGTACCAAATTTGAGACAGATCCATATGCAGCACTTTCTGAGAAATGACGATAACAATGTTTCATGGGGAAATCCAAGATGGCTGCGTGGTGGCCATATTGGATTTTCGAATCAGATCAGAAGAGGTATCTTGCACAACTAGAACCCAAGGGGAACCTGTGTACCAAATTTGAGAAAGATCCATGCAGTAGTTCCTGAGAAATCGCGATAACAAAGTTTCATGGGGAAATCCAAGATGGCTGCCTGGTGGCCATATCAGATTTTCGAATCAGACCAGAGGAGATATCTTGCACAACTAGACCCCAAGGGGGAACCGGTGTACCAAATTTGAGAAAGATCCATGCAGTACTTCCTGAGAAATCATGATAAAAAAGTTCATGAGGAAATCTAAGATGGCTGCCTGGTGGCCATATTGGATTTTCGAATCAGACCAGAAGAGGTATCTTGCACAACTAGACTCCAAGGGGAACCTGTGTACCAAATTTGAGAAAGATCCATGAAGTACTTCCTGAGAAATCACGATAAAGTTTCATGGGGAAATCCAAGTTGGCTGCCTGGTGGCCATATTGGTTTTTCGAATCGGACCGGAAAAGGTATCTTGCACAACTATATCCCAAGGGGAACCTGTGTATCAAATTTGAGAAGATCCATGCAGTAGTTCCTGAGAAATCGCGATAAGAAGGTTTCATGGGCAAATCCAAGATGGCTGCCTGGTGGCCATATTGGATTTTCGAATCGGACCAGAAAAGGTATCTTGCACAACTAGACCCCAAGGAGAACCTGTGTACCAAATTTGAGAAAGATCCATGAAGTAGTTCCTGAGAAATCGCGATAACAAGAATTGTTTACGGACTGATGACGGACGGACGGACGGACGACGGACCACGGACGAAAAGCGATTTGAATAAATGTGGGCCCTGAGTATGGTATGCTATAAAACAGAAATTTACAAAGCGCGATCGTGAAATTCATCCTTACCACAAGGACTGGTTTTCACATGCATACTGTCGTCACTTCCGCTGCTCAAGGACTAATAGCCCGATCGTGGTATTCGACCATTTAGGCGGTACAGTATCCACTGCTTACACTCTAGTCTATAATGATACGGATAAATGAGTGATCAGGACAAAGATATCTTGGGCAGGTTAAATTTATTCCAAGCCAGTTGCATTTCGGTACCCCAGGGGCCGCGGAACCGGGAGGGCAGGGGGGGCTACAGCCCCCCCACTTTTTGAGACTGCAATGTTATAAGTCCTATCTTAGATAGCACCAGTCCAGCATTTAACATGGCCGATATAGAGTTCAGCCCCCCCCCACTTTCAAACGTGCTCCAAGGCGCCTGCGGCCTGCATGCGAGAAAATCAACCCTAAAATGCATAACAAAACACCAGAAATAGGCCAGCGATAACAGTATGATCAATCATATGTGTATCCACTTTATACTATTGACCACCACAATCTTTTTCAAGGCTGACATAACACTATGGGACCTTTAAAGAAAATATGGTTTTGGATTTTAAACAAATAACTTCACACAAATGAATTTCCCTGTGTAAACGTCGCATATCCTTCCGTGGACTCTTCGTGGCCGCTATTTTAAATTTAGACATGATCCTTTGCCTCTGAAGGCTCAAAATGACTAATAAAAAATGTTTCAGCTCTCAATGCAGCAAACTTGCATATCGGAACGACGGTTGCTACAGGGCAAATTCCACCACTTGATTTAGATAAGTCTGTCTGGGGGTCTACTTCCCAAGGACTCGGTCACCTGTACTACCATATATCCACCACTATTACGCAAGCAATATTATGTTGTGTCAATATTCCTGGATGAGCATAGATACCATGTCATTTAGATACCTGGCACGCCTTATGTACATATCCTGACTAGTGTCCCTTCCTCCACAACCAGTGTAAATACCGTAATCTATGGTGTTCCATTTCGGCCATTTTTGCGTCGCGCGTCGCAGACGACGGAAAGGGCGACGTCGCCCACGACGTCGCCCTTCCCGTCGCCCTTCCCGTCGCGTTCTTATAATGTTAAGAGATAGAACGCGACGCGACGTCGCCCTTTTTAAACGCGACGTCGCCCACGACGTCGCCCGCGACGTCGCCCTTCCCGTCGCGCGTCGCTTTAATCAACACGACGCGATGGGCGACGTCGCCCACGACGTCGCTCACGACGTCGCCCATCCCGTCGCCCTTCCCGTCGCGTTCTTATAATGTTAAGAGATGAAACGCGACGCGACGTCGCTCTGTTTAAACGCGACGTCGCCCTTTCCATCGCCTTCCGGTATTTTAGGACAAAATCGAGCTGCGCATGCTTAAGGAGCAACTATTGCGATGTGGGTCGTATGGTGAGGCCGCCATTTCATGAATGAGCTCTGCCACTATCGACGAAGAAAATGTCGGCGTAAATGAATAATGCTTATCCTGCATTATCGTATAGCTTTTAAACGGTGTTAAATATTAGTCCATGCTTGGAATGATACCTGTTATGAAATTATCTCTCGGAAACTCTGTAACTCGCTGTGTTGTACTGTACACATTATATTTTCGCTTCCAAAAGATATGCGCAACCCCCACATCCGTACACGCGTGAATGTGTGTGTGGCTTTTATGTGTGCTTTTATGTGTTTGTGTGTTTTCATTTTTCAGATATCGTTACAGTATACCTCCTTATGTTACTACATTGACCAGGGCGTTGAAAATATCCTTTTATTTACTGCTGTCCAACACTTATACCGGTACTCAACCTGTCACGTCCCGACAGATTGTAGTAGTTCTTTTAGCTTTCAATTTAGCAGAGAGATAGTCCTATAGCTCTCAAAGGGAAGAAAAAAGAAGAAATTATGATGGAATTGAAGTCATTTTACTGTGAGAATTATGTTCTCTCTATTCTTTCTAAAAATTGATTGAAGAATATTAGTTTTTCTGCACTCTTCGAATTATCCGGCATTTCCACGATCGTACTAGATGTTTGACGACAATTGAACTTCAAATTTAAGACGAGTTCTTGGAGTTCGGGTAAGTTGCTCTTAACTCATGGCCGTAGACAACGGGGGCATGCCCCTCCCCCCCCCAAATATTTGCAAGACAAACAAAAAATAGACGTGTTAGTGAAATACATATTCCCCACTGCGTGTTTGTCAGAGGGGAAAGTGGTCAAGCAGAGGAAACGAGGCATGTTTAAGCATACAGTTAATAGGGGAGTTCCGAATCGCCTTTTACATCTAGACTGCTGGCGCTCGTGTTGTTAAGACTTGAAAGTGATTCTTTGCCTTATTTTCCACGAAAATCTGTCGTCGATAATTGCATGTATAAAATTCTCTAATCGAACTTGTAAATCAATGAGAAAATCATGTCCGTCTCCGTGCACCAGCGCTGGCAGTTGCGAATCACTTTGGTAAGAAGCGGATCACGCCATCTAGCGGTCGTTTACAGCCGCTGAGAATATATATATATATATATTTTTGTAAAGCCTGAGTGGTCATCTATCACCAATATCCCAATAGGCGAAAAATGATGTATCACATGCCTGGACTTTGTTGGATTGCCATTACTGAGGCAGAAATTTTTCATAGACAACGACGGCCTGATCTGTCTGACCATGCCATATACGGAAATTATCCTCACTAATTAAATTAATTCTCTCAGGATTTCGATAGTTCGTTATTTGTTCACGGACGACACCATTCATTTAAGATTGAACCTGACGGACCTGGTTCAATAGAAACCTGTCGAAAATATTTCCCCCATCTGACCTGATATACTGCATTTAATTCAGATTCAAATTTAAGAAAGTTACAGACACGTTCCATCGTGTTTCTCACAGCTGAACGAATTCTACTCGTATATTCAAGATTACAATATATAAACTCTCTAAATGGACATCGGGCATCTATTTAGCATCTATATTTGGACAAAAGAAAATAGAGGAAAGGACACACAGATATATTTTCTCAATTTTAATAATGAAATCTTTAATTTTGAAATCTTTGGTATGTGTGTGGTGGGGTGGGGGAGGGGGTGAAGACTATCCCGTTCTGTGACTTAAAATTATTCTAAAGCAATAACTTTGCCCAAGAGACATTTGTCCGTGTGCAGTCTTCAATGTCACAATTCGTAATCCGGAATTGACATCTCTAATGCCGCATTATATTACAATGCTGGCGAGTTAAGGGTTATCGCAAATCATTAGATATTGTGTTTGACCATTAATATGATTCAGTCACTGAAACGAATACTGAAATTACCACTTAAAGCCATTTTATTTCTCATAGATTCAACACTTAAGAAATCACACGCGTTTTTGTCCCAGCGTGAATTTGCCATTGCGTGGTACCGGAAGCATTACCATGCCGAATTGACCGAGAAACAAACAACGCAGGTCGGTTGTTCGACATTTATTTGGGTCCACAGAAACAGACGTTCCAATAAAAATAGAAAAGATTTACACAGATGCTTTATTGCAAGAAGTATAAGGCGTTCATTAGGAAAGTGATCCGCAAGTCACCGTGATTCGGAACCCACAACACTACTGTATAAATTCCCTCCAAAATGTACAAAACACGTATTCCCTCCAAAACCACAACCTGGATGAGTCGCTGAGCTAATTAGTTTGCACAACGTTTTTTGTGTTGATCAAGTTTGAGGTTTAATAACCCTGGAAAGAAAATACCCACACATAAAAGCAAGAAAAGACGAACAAAAAAACTGGTTACAACGTGTGCGTTTTAATGTTGAGTTTATTCACTGGGAAAGGCCAAGAACGCATCTCCAGTCATCTGGGATCCTGCATGGAGCTTCCGGGGCCTCACCCTCGCCTTATTGTGATGTCATAGTATAGCTCCCCATCCCCCCCTCGCCCCAAATCTGGAAACTTGTCTACGTCCTTGTAACTGCAGGGGTTCTTTCCTCAATTTCAAGAAAAATTCAAATCTCGTTGATATGCACTCTTAAAATAATTCATGGATTTTGTTCCATGTTTTATTCAGGCCATTTAACTACAATTGTGTTTCAAGGATGATTTTTTTTAAATTTTTCTTAACAATGAGGAAAGAATCTCTGCAGTTAAGAGCAACTTACTCGAACTCCAAGAACTCGTCCTGAATTTTAAGTTCAATCGTCTAGAACGATCGTGGAAATGCTGGACGATTTAAAGAGTGCAGAAGTACTAATATTCTTCAGTCAGTTCTTAGAAAGAGTAGAAAGAACAAAATAACTTCAATTCCATCATAATTTTCTTTTTTTTCTTTTTGAGAGTTATAGGACTATCTCTCTCCGCTAAATTGAAAGCTTATAGATCTACACTACAATCTGTCGGGACGTGACAGGTTAAGTAACGGTATACAGTGTTGGACAGCAGTAAATAAAAGGATATTTTCAACGGCCTGGTAAATGTGGTCACATAAGGAGGTATACTGTACGAACAACTGAAAAACACAAACACATAAAAGCACACAGAAAAGCCACACACACATACACGCGTAAATCCAATGGGAATAAATAAATTCAAGACGATGTACGGATGTGGGGGTTGCGTATATTTTTTGGAAGCGAAGATATAATTTGTACAGTACAACACAGCGAGTTGCAGACTTTCCGAGAGATAACTTCATAACAGGCATCATCCGAAGCATGGACTAATATTTAACACCATTTAAAAGCTATACGATAATGCAGGATAATCATTATTCATTTACGCTGACATTTTCTTCATCGATAGTGGCAGAGATCATTCATGAAATGACGGCCTCGCCATACGATCCACATCGCAATAGCTGCTCCCTAAGCATGCGCAGATCGATTTTGTCCTAAAATACCGGAAGGCGACGGGAAGGGCGACGTCGCGTTTAAACAGAGCGACGTCGCGTCGCGTTCCATCTCTTAACATTATAAGAACGCGACGGGAAGGGCGACGTCGCGAGCGACGTCGTGGACGACGTCGTGGGCGACGTCGCCCATCGCGTCGTGTTGATTAAAGCGACGCGCGATGGGAAGGGCGACGTCGTGGGCGACGTCGCGTTTAAAAAGGGCGACGTCGAGTCGCGTTCTATCTCTTAACATTATAAGAACGCGACGGGAAGGGCGACAGGAAGGGCGACGTCGCGGGCGACGTCGTGGGCGACGTCGCCCTTCCCGTCGCCTGCGACGCGCGACGCAAAAATGGCCGAAATGGAACACCATAGTAATCTGCATAATAGATATATTCAGTATATTGTCAATGTGTACAATGGCAATATTACAGGCACTCCAAGCCAGCATGTGTGTATGGAAAGGAAGCCATTTTGTAATCCCAAAATAAAGAAAATACTGTTATACGATCAATTTCTAAATGATAAAAACATATCTAGATGATAAAAATATAACCACAGGTGGAGTCCAGTTATTTGGGGTCTCCATACTCTCTATATTCCTACTTTATATACCACAGACCATGCATGTATCTTCCGTGTTTTCTCATTTAATACATATACTATCAGAATAGTCCTACGTAATACTAGAAATGTGTTGATTATTGACTCGAAAATTCTTTTGTGGACGATGGCTGAATAGTACATGTCTGATCCGATGCCTGTTAAGTAACAAGTCGGAATCATGCAGCTCGGTTTCATAGAAAGATTTAAAGAACGTTTGCATTGCCTTAATCCCGTATCCACACCGGAACGATATTACATTCTTATTCAAATCAGGATGGCACCTCACTGAACACTGAGCGGTCCAGCAACTTTGGCCACAGTGTCTGGGTCGTTTCAGTCTCATTTCACCATGGTATATACTTAACCATGGTGATAACTTGCACTGTTATGACAGTGCCAATGTATACCTTCTTCACATAGTGAGCAGTCATTATCTGACCTTCAAAGTATGGAAGTAGGGAGTATGTACGAATCATTTTGTTATGGCTTCTGTTAAACTTACTAAATACAACGTATATGATAGAAGATAAATGTACAAACACGTGATAGCTTGGGACATATGTTGGGCTTCCGGGGATTGACCTCGGATGTCGTTGTACACACCGCAGGTCATGGTAAGAATATGCCTCAGCTTCCGTGAGACAGCTTGTCGTAAGATGCGACTAACTGAGGAACCCGTGGTGTTCCCGGGTGTGAAAAGGAATAGGACCTCACCTGTGGGGTTCCCGACTGTGAAAAGGAATAGGACCCAACGTCGTGATATGACTGAAATATAGTTGAAAGCGACGTTGAATCATATTCACTCACTCACTACTTTAAACTGAGATGAATTCAGACAATGTCATGGGAAAGTAAAAATTACAATTTCTCTCATAATGCCATGAAAATCTTTCAAATCTAAATTCGTGTTTCATACCTAGTCATCTTAGAAATGCCTTATTTATTCATCCTATATGTGTAAATCAATTTTGATAAATGTATGCCAAATGTCAACGATATGTTCCTCCATGTATTTTAATATTCTGTCAATGTGCAAGTTACTGACACTCCAAATTCAGTCCATTTATAAGATAATTTATCAATGTAAGATATATTACTTTGTTTCATTGTCCTACTCTGGTAATAACACTTATTGCAAGTACATGCAGGGGAAAATTGTACATGCCAATTTTTTTAAGACCTGTTATTCTGGGGCGCCTCTATGTGGCGCTGTTGGTATTAAAACAAGATTATTCAGTGATCCTAAGTCTACAGGCAAAATAACCCCAGTGAACCAGTAAAAACAGTTAATGGGTTCCAAAGTGTTTTAAAAAGCGTGAATTCTGGCCCGATTGATCCTGATTAGTTATTACCCAACATTGAAGAAAACTGAATATTTTATTTGGGATCATACTTCATGTAAGTATCACGAGACAATGCATACAATAGCCAAGTCTGGGCATAGCAATGTGTCTAGACGAGCCTTTTCAGCGGCACAAAGACCCGGACAATAGCTGCCTACATGAAGTATCTACCCTTATTTGTAACACCCCATTAAACATCTATGTTCAATATGGTATTTATGTAAAACGAATGTTCTCGGTAAGAAAACCTCAATTCCGAATCCACAGCATTTTCTTATGGGAGCTTGGAACTTGAAACTTCGGAACTGGGAACACGGAACTAGGGAATTTGAAAACTTTGAAACTTGTTTTAGGGTGTGCCAAAGGTTATGCATGTAGGACACGGTCACTGCAGCCTGAACACCAGTTGTGCGGGCGTGTATTGAAGAAAGCGAAACAAGAGTTCAAAGAAGCAATTAACAAGGCAGTAGGGGAATACTTGAAAAGCGTCATTGACAAACTTAGCTCGGGGGATCCACAGAAAGTCTGGTCTGTTAACAAAACTCCAAAAGATAAGAACAACCAGACGATTCAAACTTCCCGCAAGAGATGGTAGGGGTTTATGGCTCAGAGAGCTTACAAGTTCAGAACGATCACGTCTGGTGTAGTACCATGGAACAACTCGGTTCTTGGCTGGTACAAGAAATATCTAAGGATCTAGATAAGGTAGACGCGCTTGCTCAGCTATCATATGAGAATGACCTACGTTCGAAGAAGTTCAGCTAGCGATAGAAGCTACCCCCCCCCTCCCCCCACCCCCTGCGCTCTTCACCTAGTCCCGAGAAAATTTCCTCAATAATAATAAAGAAAGGGGGAATAGAGTCAGTACAAACCCAGACTAACATGTTGAAACTATTTTGGAGCTCGTTAAAGATACCCATTGCCTTTGAACAGGACCCCAATTTACTGCTTCCGAAGCCTGGTAAAGACAATTACCACTCTGTAAAGGCATATAGACCTATTACATTAGAGAGTGTTTTGGGCAAGGTCAGAAGTTCTATAGAAAGTTTAAATCAAGAAAACATCTACTCATTCGTCCGGTACAGAAAGTACATGAAGCTTGGAGGAATATGCCATCCTGATGATATGGATTTCGACAGTTGCTTCGAGTGCGTTTGAAGGGCAGGGCTGATATGCATGCTGTATAACATGGGAATACGAGGCAGGTTATTGTGTTATGTCTCAGAATTTTCGAGTGAACAACAGTCCAAGTTCACTGTCAATGTAGCTCCGGTGGGGCCTTCTATTACTACGTGAGAACAAGGCCCCATCTGTCCCAGAATTTGATACTCGAAGTAGGCCACATACCACTCAACAGATGTAGATGTTGGGAAAGTGCCGGACGACGGGCAATATTTGATTATGGACAAAGGGTTCGGCAAATATTGCCCGTCAACAACTACATCTGGTGAGTGTTTTGGGGCCTGGGCCGGGGCCTTGTTCTCATGTAGTTTAGAAGAAGGTCCCACTGTCAATGTGGCTTTAACCGGATGGCTGCCATTCAAACTGGGTATCCCACAGGGGTCGGTGCTCTCTCCCACTCTATGTAATGTGTACACTTCAGATACCACGAAAGGGCTTACTTAGTTCATCGTCAGATCACACAGAGAATGCAGATGATAACACGATCATGGGAAGTGGCCCTAAATTAGTCATCCTCGTATGAGAGGTAAACAGGAAGATAGTGCCAGTTTACAAAACTTAGTGTAGTGAATGCAACATGGGCATGTCCAAAAACAAAACCTGTGGATTATTGTTCGCTCCGCCGAACCTGTTGAGAAAGAAGTCACCTCCGTTCTGAAAGGGGAAAACATGTTACGTTCTCAGAAACTTCTTGGAGTTAGTTTGGATGACCATCTCAAATTCACGGAACATTCCAGTGCCAGGCAGTCGGCAGCTTTGGAGGGCCTCAGATGTTTATCTGACTGTTCGGGCTAAATCTAGATGTTACATCCCCAACTTCGTTGATTTGTACAAAACATTGGTCTTACCTCGTCTAGAGTATGGGATATCTGTAGTGGCAGCTTCCTGGAAAGAAAACATGCATTTGCATGTGAAAGTGTTGAAGATCAAGTATCAGAAAATCATGAAAAAAATTGTTTTGTTTTTGATATAACTCGGGCGTTCTGAGATGTGGACTGGGGTAAATTTTTAGGTATTCCACAGATTCATGGCAAAAAGGGCTATTTTAAATTTTATCTATCCGTTTACCTGTTAACTTTTGATGTCTGCAATGTCTCCTGTTCCAGATTATAAATTGGTATCATACCTGAGCATACCTCATTCATGGGGCAAGAAAGAACACTCTCCATTTTGGAGTTAGGTGCAGGATTGGCTTTTTTTAGATACTTTTCGAATTTCCTATACCTTAACATGGTGCTAAATAGCATACTTGGCAATATTGTGCAGATATTTTTGATAAACTCCGCAGTAGGCAGAAAAGTGGATTACTTTAATAGCATATATATTCAATATTTAGCACTTTTATAATCTAGTCTAATTAGAATATATTCGCATTAAAATATCTGTAACACCGTGTCGGAGAAAGGACAATGTATTCAATATTTAGCACCTTTATAATATTATCTAATTAGAAAAGATTCGCACATAAATATGTAGCTGACGTCTGAGAACAGACAATATATTGAATATTTAGCACTTTGATAATATCATCTAATTAGAAGAGATTCGCAGTTAAATATCTATCTGGCGTCTGGGAAAAGACAATATATTCAATATTTAGCACCTTTATAATATCATGGTGTGATACCCGTATCCTGATATATAGGGACCCGTGTACATTATCGTTCATGTTGTTGTTGTTCACTTCACAAGGCTTCACCCTCCCGTTTTGCTGGAGTGACAATGTGACTTTTTCGCGATGTAAAATGGGACTATTGAACCACAAACATTGACACTGATATATAAATACCTTAGATTATTTAATATGGTGATCTGATCTGCCGCGTAACCTCTGTAGTTTCCCTGACAATTTATCTCTCTCCTCGCCCAAGGTCGCCATTGTGTTTCCGAACTTTATATTACGGGGCCTATGTCACGGCCACCTAGTATGCAGAATTTCTAGTGTTTGCAATGTTTAATGTTAATTGTTTGATTCTGATGACAATAAGTCATTCATATAATGTTTCTGATATTTCTGAGGCTGTTTTAGTCGTTAAATACACTGTTTTACCGGAGTATAGTGAGGAACTATTTTCTTTGTGTTGACCGCTTTGCACTTCGTGTCGAGTCGGCTTCGACAAGAAATTGTTCTGTCCACATATATTTCACCTCCGCTTGAGAAATTCACATTGGGGTTAGTGTTGTTCGTTACTATTATAAAATCTATAATAATTCTTCTTTCTAAATTAACATGTTTGGTGGCTGAAATTGGCATAGTTATTTAGGAATAAACGATTGAACATCGTGTTATGGGTGAACCGATCTCATCACAGCTATTATCAATGGCTACTGGGTTGCAGCTACCTATTTTGCCTCAGCTACAAATATTGTGCCTTTTTCATGTAAAGTTAATTATTAATCCTGAAAATTTGAAGTATATGGTTGCATAAATAAGTAGTTTCTATGTCTGTTGGTTAACTGTTTATTAGATATAAGCCATTTTAGTGCAGTACTGGGCCGTATAGGTCACGTGACCAGAGGGTATAAATACGTCCGCTCCAGTATATTTGGCATATGACAGTCAGCCGTCGACGTGTGAACACGTACAATTGAAAAGGTGTGCTCCCATACTATAGCATTCATTTTATACAGAATAGGTCTGGACATAATAAAGTATGGGGCATTACAATCTGTATACTTTACACTGAAGGATTATATATGGATGTACATGTATTGTATATTTGGCTGCCATATCCCACCATACTCACAGCCTGGCCTATAGCCTGTATCATATTAAGCTATTGATATAGGCTGATACTGGAGTACCCCTGTTATACCATTGTTCAAATCCATACTAGTTGTTATACCATCGCCATCGAATGAGATTTCATTTGCTGATTTATACTGGATCATGTGGATACAGAATATACAAGAATAAAACCAGTTTATTATTATTATTGCACTTCACTCACGACTTGTGTGGATTCTTACGGGGTGTACGATTATCTGGAAGACGGCTGAAGCTTACAATATTATTAGAAAAGATTCGCACTCAAATATGTAGCTGGCGTCTGGGAAAAGACAATATATTCAATATTTAGCACTTTTGTAATCTATACTAAATAGAAGAGATTCGCAGTTAAATATGCATAAGACCCTTTTCGGAGAAAAGACAATATATTCAATATTTAGCACTTTTATATTCTACTCTAATTAGAAGAGATTCGCATTAAAATATCTGTAACAATGTGTCGGAGAAAGGATAATATATTCAATATTTACACCTTTATAATATCATCTAATTAGAATATATTCGCATTTAAATATGTAGGTGACGTTTGAGAACAGACAATATATTGAATATTTAGCACTTTGATAATATCATCTAATTAGAAGAGATTCGCAGTTAAATATCTATCTGACGTCTGAGAAAAGACAATATATTCAATATTTAGCATCTTTATAATATATAATTATTAAATATTCGCACTCAAATATGTAGCTGGCGTCTGGGAAAAGACAATATATTCAATATTTAGCACTTTTATAATCTACTCTAATTAGAAGAGATTCGCATTAAAATATCTGTACCACCGTGTCGGAGAAAGGGCAATATATTCAATATTTAGCACCTTCATAATATCATCTAAATAGAATATATTCTCATTTAAATATGTAGGTGACGTTTGAGGACGGACAATCTATTGAATATTTTGCACCAATATAATATCATCTAATTAGAAGAGATTCGCAGTTAAATATCTATCTGAGATTTGAAGAAAGACAGTATATTCAATATTTAGCAGCTTTATAATATCATATAATTACAAAAGATTCGCACTTAAATATGTAGCTGGCGTTTGCGAAGAGATATTGTATTCAATATTTAGCACTTTTATAATCTAGTCTAATTAGAAGATATTCGCATTAAAATATCTGTAACACCGTTTCGGAGAAGGAACAATATATTCAATATTTAGCACCTTTATAATATTATCTAATTAGAATAGATTCGTACTTAAATATGTAGCTGACGTCTGAGAACAGACAATATATTGAACATTTAGTACTTTGAAAATATCATTTAATTATAAGAGGTTCGCAGTTAAATATCTAGCTGGCGTCCGAGAGAGGCAATATATTCAATATTTAGCACCTTTATAATATCATCTAATTAGAAAAGATTCGCACTTAAATATGTAGCTGGCGTCTGGGGAAAGACAATATATTCAATATTTAGCACTATAATCTATACTAAATAGAAGAGATTCGCAGTTAAATATCTGTAACACCGTGTCGGAGAAAGGACAATATATCCAATATTTAGCGCCTTTATAATATCATCTAATTAGAATATAATTTGATTTTTGCAATCAAGTACCAAAGGAAGATGTTGTTTTTGGCGTTTTGTTTCTTTTGAAATTACATTGAAAGGGACCGATTGTCTCCGAAACACCTTCGGTCATCGTTGAATGATTAGTTTGTTGTGCCAGTAAGTCTGAATACATGTCAGCTGTCTGCATCAGTGAGGTTGCCTTTATATCGCCCGTTCTGTAGGCACCAATCAAGCTTGACCTGGGACTGTCTTAAACAGCCAATAAACCAGCACATGCGCGTTGTTTAACCAGGAAGAACGATAGAATAATCTGTTATTGTCTGAGTGGAGCTGCACAGACCAGAAATGAAAATGTATTTGCGACTGTCTTAAAAATCCTTATATACCAGCTCATGCGCGTTGTTTAACCAGGAAGAACGATAGAATAATCCCTGTTATTGTCAGAGGAGTTGCACAGACCAGCATAGTATGTGTACCTGGGACTGCCTTAAACCTCCTTATTCACCAGCCCATGCAAGTTTGAAAATATGAGGCATTTGTGCTAATTATACAATATATTTTCTTTAGGGAGAGGCAGTCGGACAATTGGAAGCTGCGATTTAGAAAAAATATTCAATATTTATCATGGCTGCAATTAAGAAGAAATATTCAATATTTAGCATTTGTGCTAATTATACAATATATTTTCTTTCTGGAGAGGCAGTCCGACAATTTGCGTTTGCGAGTTATCATAAATATTGAATATTTCTTCTGGCTGCAATTTAGAAAAAATATTCAATATTTAGCATTTGTGCTAATTATACAATATATTTCCTTTGGGAACAGGCAAGTCAAAGTGCTAACTAGCAGTAATCCTAGAAAGAATCTTCAAGGTAGCACACCCCTTTCTAAATATCACTGATTTTAGAAATTATTTTCGAAGTAGCAGATCTGCTAATAACCATTCCTGCACCTTAATGCCATTTTGAGAACTATATACATCATTGCTCTATGTAGATCTGCAAATCCATACTGAATTTGACTTCATGTCTTCCCCATATGGATTCCCAAATATTAAATCTCATCACCTCGGGCGTATTTTGAAGCCATATGGGCTCTTGTTTTTCAATTTGTAAGGATTAGGCCTACCGACGTGGCATTTTTCTGAATATGAAATCGAGATTTGCCAAGTTGAGGGGACCATCAGGAGGTATACGGTAAACGCCTACAAACTGGACAGATCAATGTCCTGACCTTCACCTAAATTCCGGTTGGAGCGTCACGTTCACTCTACTCCCTTGTCAAAACAGTTTGCACGCTGCAAGGAAGGCGTCTATTAAAGCCCTGTGGACTTACATTTTTCAATTTGTATAAGAAATATGCTGAGACGAGACATTTTTCTGATTATGAAAGCGAGATTTGCGTTGCGGGGAGTATCAGGAGGTATACGGTATACACCTAAAAACCGGACAGATCAAACAATGTCCTGACCTTAACTTAAATTCCTGCAGCAGCCGTTATCATGCTCACTGTACTTCATTGCCAATACAGTTTGCAAGCGGCGAGGAAGTGTTGTAAATATAACTGTTTGGAGGTGAAGGCCACAAAAATGCTCTACTTTTCAGACGAGTCTAACCAACACTCAAAATATCAGATGATAACGAACCATAAATTCAACGGGCAGTGAACGACTTAATTGGTGACCAGGATCCCAGAAACGTTTCTTCTGAAAGGATAATTTTCGACAAAAGCGGTTGTCCCCCAGAGGCTTGTTACCGTTGTTAATTGGTTATGTTGATTGGCGGGGTGGTCGTGAAGAAAAGGACCACGCCCCCCCCCCCTCCCCTGAACAACGTAACCAATTAACGAGCATATGTGGGTTGTTCGATCTTTGTTACGGCACTCTAACCCAGCCAGTAGCTAGGACTCTAATTAAAGAGAGAACAAACAATAAAATGTTCTATCCAAGAGAATGAGTCATTTATTCTAGCTATCACACTGTGTTGTTGACAAATTGTGCAAGTTGATTTACAATACTAATTTCTGACAAGATGGACAAAAATGTCAATAAACTGTTGACAATAAACTGAAAAAGGCCGACTCAGGGTATTGACTAATGTTGACTCACAGTATCAACCAACAATGTTGACCCATAATACTGACTAACTATTTTGACTCACGACACTGTCTGTTGACTCATAGTATCGGCAAATAACTTTTATTGACTAACTCTGTTAGCTCAAAATACTAACAGAGTTTACTTACCGTATTTACCATGTTGACTCACAGTACTGGCAATATCATCTCACAATACTGACTTGTAATGTTGACTCACAGTATCGACCAGCAATGTTGAGTCAATACTTACTAACAATGTTGACTCACAGTAATGACTTACAAAATTAACTCACCATACTGACTAACAGTGCTGACTCACAATGCTGACTCACAATACTGACTAACAATGTTAACTCATAATACTGCTTAACAATGTTGACGCACAGTATTAACTAATCATGTTGAATCACAATACTGACTAACAATGTTGACTCATAATTCTGCTTAACAATCGTAACTCACAATACTGTGTAACAGTGTTGACTCACAATACTGGCTAACATTGTTGACTCACATTATCGACCAAAAATGTCAACTCATAATACTGACTAACAATGTTCACTCACAATGCTGACTAACAGTGTTGTAAAAAGGTGGCTTCACCCATCACAAGACGCTCGCTGCGATGAACGCCTTTCAAACAAAGGGTATGTTGCTTCTTGTATGGCTTAATGACCATACCAACATTATCCAGAGTTTGGATAAATGACAGGAATATCTAAACCCACAGTGATTCTCATTCATTCACTATACACACATCAGTGATTACGTGTCGCATTGAGATAACAGCCATGGCGACTCAGAATATTTAATATCGACACCATGGCAAACATATGTATCTGTTGGAACACTAGCCTGGACCGAAATCACAGGGTTGACTTGAACTGAAAATTACATCGTTCGTCATGTAAGAATCTTTAAATGTGTGCAATAAAGCTGGTCAAGAAACTTTTCCAGGTTCAACACGGTTCTCAACATTTGGTCACCTAATGTGTTTTTGTCATATGGCGATTCATTTACGGGCCACCAAAGCAACGACAGACAACTTGGTCTCGATTGTGCGAGGTCAACGTGAAACGCCATCCCCACCTTCACTGGATTCGAAGGAAACTACAGATAGCCCTACAGGCACATCATATTTAGATCTATATCTCTATAAAAATGAAACGGGCATTCTCTCTCGTCGACTTTATGACAAAAGAGATGATTACATCGTAAACTATCCCTTTCTGGACAGTAATATTCCAGTGGGACCTGCATATGGCATATACATATCTTACCTAGTAGCATTTGCTAGATCCCGTGTTAAATGTGACGATTTTAATCAACGTCACATAACATTGGTGCAGAAACTTAAAAAACAGGGCTATTCCACCAAGCGCCTACACTCAAAGTTTCTCAAATTTGGCGATACATATCGCATGCTGATAGCAAAATACGAACGTAGCGTGCAAGATCTATGGCGCTACGTTTCGTAACTTGTTTCTAATTCCGCTTAACCCGGGGCTAGGGGCCGTATGAACCCATGTACTTCAAGATCATCATGGTGCTCATATGAACAGTCACAATCAAAGCGTGACTGAGATACATCTTTTTTAGATGACGACTCTATAACGAATATTATGGATTAAGAATACTGATCAGCGATACGGATTTGATATTTTTGGAACATCATGATGTCTTGCCGGCATCATTGAAAACTGTTGACCGCTTCTCTCTTGCAGGAAACAAGCCTATGTTTATGTATACTATGATTGTCTTTTTGAATTTGGTGCTAATACTGTTATATGGAAAATGGAATAGGTCTTTGGATTATGGACGCGGATATTCTCTAATGGACGACGGCTGGATTATGAATGACGGACTAGTCGCTTGTAATTTGCTGACACTAGCCTGGTTCAAACAGAAGACCGTGGTAGCCAACGTGCTACATTTCCTTCAAATATCCTCGAATAAATGATTATACCATCTAAGTAGACAGGAATCTTCCGATCGATTTTTTCTGTTTTCTGCATAGGCTTGATTGTATTTTCGTTTTCTTTCACCACATTTGGTATGCCTTTAGAGGAATAATTCTGGGTACAGAAATATCTCAAATTCCTTTTCTAGTTTCTCTTCATTGTTCAGCTTTTCTTTCTCGTATATGCTGAATATGATACCGTTTCAGCTCGAGTATTCCAGCATTTAGCATGTATGCCCCATGTTGTGAAGTTTACTCCATCAGATGCCCTCGTTATTTATCCGTTAACATCAGATGAGTTACAAATTTGAGCTGATATGTCATCACAGCTCCCGATCAAGCGCATCTAATTCCGCTTAAGCCGGTGTTAGGGGCCATGTGGTTACTTCATAGTTTCTACATGAACAGCTGCAATAAAAGCGCCATTTACATCTCTGCATATTGTATGCGATTATTGCAAAGATAAGGTTTTGTGCATTTCACGACCATATATTAAAATTAACAACACATTCATCTATAGCTTGTAAAATAATGTTCTATCAATGTTATGCAATATTATTATTGTTATTTTTATGGGATAAAACAAGCTCCTGCTTCAACATTATTATTATATCAGATTCGTTCTTTATATATTTATATCTGGTGAATAAGTTTCAGTGAAAAGTAGCAGTAGGTGTATATGCATGAGGAAATAGTCAATCGAATTTAGTTTCAAGATAGCTGACTTGGATGTTGACCCTGCAGTCAGTGCCGCTGGTTCTAGGTTTTGGATATTACGATCACGATGCATTCCCTTGAGGAATTTGCTGAAGTTGAGACACAAACCGATTTGAATTGGTCAATGGAGAGCCGGACCGGTGACGGAATGACGAAGGCTTAACGCGCATCTCTATCGGCTGCGATTGCAACCAGGGGGGAAGTGTTTTGACTATTTCCGTATGCTGGTATATTTTTGGAACCCGAAATTTGACTCGATTATCTTTTGGACATGCATGTATAGGACTGGATCCTTATCGTCAAAACATTCCGACACCAAACAGGCCTATAAGAGGAGCTACATCCCGTTTCTTTTTCATCAGCAGCGAGTTTTCATATTGCAAAAGGCAAAACCATTTGCATATTTGAACATTTATAAATCATGTACATGTAGTTACTGTACATTTACATACAGATGACGGTGTGCAGTTGTATAACTATAGTCGTCGCTATATAGCTGAGATATTGCTGAACGCGACGTTAAACCTTAATTCTCTTTCTCTCCCATCAGGCCTATGGTATGTCCCAACAGTCACGGATGTATAAGTTCTGTACAACTATACTCTAAATGAAGATACAAATGCTCAATAAAGGGGGCTAACTCTTCGAGGCATGTCGTATGCTGCGTGTCTCTGGTAATCGATGATATGGATACAGATGTAAAGAAGATATAATGGGGAATTACCATGGCTATGCGTCATTGGTATGAGGGAGCAATTGTAGGGCGGTGTGGGGGAACGCGCTGCACGGCATACTCGGTATGGGACCTGATCAACATTAGATGATATGGATACAGATGTAAAGAAGATATAATGGGGAATTACCGATGGCTATGCGTCATTGGTACATGTATGAGGGAGCATGTGTAGGGCGGTGTGGGGGAACGCGCTGCACGGCATACTCTGTATGGGATCTGATCAACATTAGATGATATAGATACAGATGTAAAGAAGATATAATGGGGAATTACCGATGGCTATGCGTCATTGGTAGGAGGGAGCATTTGTAGGGCGGTGTGGGGGAACGGGTTGCACGGCATACTCTGTATGACCTGTGCCCATTGTAATACGATGGAGTGCCCAATCAAACCAAACCAAACCAAACCAAATCATCCCTGGGCAAGACCATTCTTCTCACGAGGGCTCCACCAGAGTTTGCAGCAGGATACGCCTTGTCTCGAGAATATGCTCTCTGGTCAAGATAAACAAAACACTATAGTATATCCGTTAGTTACTATATTTTGCTAACCTGTATCGCCGTTTCGACGAATCTTCAGTAACAAATTGTGGTGGTTATGAACACTTTCTTGATAGACAAATATGTTGTCTGTTTCTCTTGGTTACATTAGATCATTGGTTCCCATGATTGAACTGGAACTTTTGTGATAACAAAAACGGGAATTACAACGCATATAAGCTTCCTTATACATAGGAAGATATTTTTTGTCATTTAAAAAGTGATCGTTTTGACCAAGTCCGGAACGGGATTCGAACTCAGCGACCCCCAGAATCCCGTTCCGGACTCGAACAATTTAATGCACTAGAATCTGTGCTATACTAAGATGGTGTAATCCCAAGATAACGAAAATACGGGAATTATATATAATATATCATAAATTACCTGCAGACGTACATACAATAAAGAATGGAAATAAGAACTCAAATCGGCACATTGTTATTTCAACGAAAGAGATCCAACAAAATCTATAACAGTGACACGATTAAAACTGTACGAAACTTGAACAATAAAGAATGGAAATGTTGCTGGGAATATGTCTAATTATTCACAGTTCGACAGATCTTGTTTCAACGACGATGAAACATTGTTAGATTTTACATACAAGAGGAAATATAAATAATGTTCTTTTAATAAACCTCAAGTTGGTCTGATCCAACCAATAACATGTGACACTGAAACGATTCTATATGTGCTTCATGTTGACAAGCTGATTAACAACGAACAAGCTAATTAACTTTCTACAATAATTCCTGTCAGCGTTCAGGTTCTGTCAATGGAAACCAGTAGCAGAGAAAACTTACAGGGAACTTTGGAAATTAAATTGCCAATAACTTAAACGTTGGTTGATATCAGGATATTGTCTCTTTTCATCGACGATTTTAACATTACCAAAGGCTTTCCGTAGCCATTCGTTAAATATAATATAGATTTATTATCGTTAATAACATGTGGTAACTTGTCGTTATTGAGATTATGTATGTGTATAAAGGTTATAATTTCATCTGTGTTATTGACCTGTTTGGGTGTCCAAAAGTTCATTAATATCAACGGCTGAAGCTTTTTCAACCGCTTTCATCAGAAATCTGTTTTTGTTAATACAACCATACATTCCCCGGCTAAGTTGAACAGCTCTTGGTTCTTTGTGTGACGTGGGTGGCATCAATTGTAACACGTATAGTTTATAGTATCTGCTGGTTTGTGGACAATATCTGTGATAATTTTATTGCTTTCACATTTGAGTAAGATTTTTAGAATTGACGTTTCATCTGTATTTTGCTCTGCAGTGAGTTTTATATTTTCATCACGACCATTAAAGATGTCGAGAACCTATCTGATTGATAAATACCTTTGTGTGAACCCAAACCACAACGCAATCATCAAGGAAACGTAACTTGATTTATTCTTTGACTTCCACACTGATTTTCAAGCTGTTTTGTCTATCCAATATTTCAAGGCTTTCAGTCCCAACTCATATAAAATGCTTATACATTTGTTACATCCTATACAATTTGTGACATACAGAAAAACTCTTTGTCTAGGATTGCGGTTAATATTTTATTAAGAAAATCGAATGTATGTGTGTTATATGAAAGAGCAAATTTTTAGTTTTCTTGTCTTTATTTACTACTAGAGCTTTATAACTTCATTATCGCTTAGTTTGCCAAGTATTTTGTCTTCATAAAAAGAACTGTTCATCATGGCACGTTCTTTGTCAGCTTCTTTAATAACAACACAGAATGTGTTCTTCAGGAATTTTATGGGTATCTTTACAACGTTCCTTAAATTAGAACGTAGTTTTTTTTGCTCTCACCAATAGGTTGACGGTTTAGAGATTACAAGCGTCTAGTCCGTCATTCATAATCCAGCCGTCGTCCATTAGAGAATATCCGCGTCCATAATCCAAAGACCTATTCCATTTCCATATAACAGTATTAGCACCAAATTCAAAAAGACAAAAACATCTAAGACAACGTCACTTCCCATTTGAGGCGTGTTGCTGCCTTTGTTTTTTTTAGTAAAGCGGTGTCCGAATTGGGAATATCAGATTAGTATACACTTTGCATTATCGGGTGAAATTGTTTATATATCTTTTTAGTTCACTATCATTCATCGAAGGTATGCGTGTGAATTTGAGTCCTTTTGATCCCTCAGTTAGCCCAGTTGATCATAAATTAATGTTTTTCAGATATTTTCTCCCTGGTTATCGATATTCGCTCATGTCAGTGACGCTCATCTTAAAGATGATTTTCTCTTATGAAAAATGCCCGTATTTTTGGTTTGGGTTGCTGTTGTTGCCTACGTTGGAGTATCTGGTAAGCAAGGGTTTCAGCAGCAGATTGAGGATTGGTGCTTCTGTGCGTTACCTCTGTGTGTCATGCGCTTTCGACAAATACTGTGCAAGTACTGTGAAAATTATGATTAAACAGAGTATTTTACAATATTTACTGTACATTTCCCACCACAAAATCTTAATAAATTAATATCCTATCAATGCTCCCCAATCGTACATGTCGCTATATAGCAAGCGGCATATCCAAATGGGAGAGTAGATGTGATTAAATTTTAAATAGATTGTAAAGCACATTGCAGGCAACTTTGCCACATTAAAATTGAGACGAAAATTTAAATTAAAGTTTACAGCTTCGAACCAGGCGTTCAAGTCCTCCGAACCTAACCCTAACTCGACTACTCCATTTAAATTTTTTACCTTAGTAACCTATTCGATATTCATACACAGTTTCCTTTCTAACAGGTTATATACAACTATCGATATTCTGAGCCCACAGAAAATAAGTTGGTTTGCTCTGACATTTTATGTTAATGAAAGGCTTTCCGTAACCATTCGTTAAATATAGTATGGAATTATTATCTTTAATAACATGAGGTAACTTGTCGTTATTGAGATTATGTATGTGTATAAAGGTTATAATTTCATCTGTGTTATTGACCTGTTTGGGTGTCCAAAAGTTCATGAATATCAATGGCTGAAGCTTTTTTCAACCGCTTTCATCAGAAATCTGTTTTTGTTAATACAACCATACATTCCCCGGCTAAGTTGAACAGCTCGTGGTTCTTTGTGTGACGTGGGTGTCATCAATTGTAACACATATAGTTTATAGTATCTGCTGGTTTGTGGACAATATCTGTGATAATTTTATTGTTTTCACATTTGAGTAAGATTTTCAGAATTGACGTTTCATCTGGATTTTGCTCTGCAGTGAGTTTTATATTTGCATCACGACCGTTAAAGATGTCGAGAAACTATCTGACTTATAAATACCTTTGTGCGAACTCAAATCACAACGCAATCACCAAGGAAACCTTTGATTTATTCTTTGAGTTCCACGCTGATTTTCAACCTCAGAATATGTTGGTGGGATATGTAAAAGGTGGGAAAATTGACGACATCTGGCGATTAAAATGCAATAATATGACTCCACAGGAAAGTATCTCCCTCTGCACTTTCAGACTAGCATACGTAGGATTCTGGGACGAAGTCGTGGTATCGCAGCCGTGATTTGAACCATTTAGACTGTGTGAACTGTGTTCCAAGGAAGTTCAGCACTAAAGTTGCATATGTCAGAGCAAATTTTCTGCCCATTGCTTTCCCCTTTATCTGTGTGTAATTAGTGTGTACTGAGTTGAATTTAGGATAAAATATATTCCCATGAAAACTGTTTTGTCTATCCAATATTTCAAGGCTTTCAGTACCAACTCATATGAAATGCAATATACATTTGTGACATCCTATATAAATTTGTGACTATGCAAAAAAAAACTCTTTGTCTAGGATTGTGGTTGATATTTTATTAAAAAAATCGAATCCATGTGTGTTATACGAAAGAGCAAATTTTTAGTTTTCTTGTCTTTACTTACGACTAGAGCTTTATAACCTTCGTAATCGCTTAGTTTGCCAAGTATGTTGTCTGTTCATCATGACCCTTCCTTTGTCTGCTTCTTTAATAACAATACAGGATGTGTTCTTCAGGCATATTATGGGTATCTTTATAGCGTTCCTTAAATTAGGACGGTTTAGAGAAGTCGACGAAACATCTAAGACAACGTCACTTCCCATTTGAGGCTAGCTGCTGCCTTTGATTTCTTCCTACGAAGTAGGCTATCATTTGCAAAGTGTCAGGTAATGAGTGAGTCAGTGAGTCCATCCGAATCCTTTCTACGGCAAGATAAGGTGAACCGTTGACATTAGAACCTTGATTTTTGGTATGAACGTGCATTAGGGGAATGTTACCAGCAAGTTCTGAGCTGACCTACGTTTGATGAAAATTCGACCTACTTAGGTGACCTATTAACCTCGTAATTGGCAAAAACCCTACTTCATAGATCCTGTGACATTAGTCTCACTCCATGTTTAGTAAAGCTGTGTCCGAAATTAGGAATATCAGATTAGTACACTTTGCGTTTTCGGGTGAAACTGTTTATTTTAGTTCACTGTCATTCATCGAAGGGGTGCGTGTGAATGTGAGTCCTTTTTCTTCCCCAGTTAAGGATAGCTATCCCCTTAGAGGGTCAAAATTGGTCATTTTTTTTTATTTCTTCATTCAAATATTCACTATTTCCTCTAACATTTGGTGAAAAAATGAAATAAAAATTATAAATACAAGTGCTTCAATATTAGGATTAAAAATTTAGTTTCCGAGGCCCTGGAACAATTAAACAGATTGCCTTAGCTTGGGCTTGGCTACTATTATTTTTGTCTGTTAAATTTCCCTTTCCAAAACTCATTTCCGCAGTATTATGGTAAGCTTATTATCTATTAGTCCTACTTATTTACATTAATGTACCCCCTTCTGATCAAAACCATGCAAACATCCTTATTTTTGTTTCTAATTATGACAGTGACACTTCACTCAGACACCCGCCGTGAAGTAATCTACACAGGTGTGAACAAGTTTTAGCCGGTTTTTTAAGTTTAAATTGGACTTTAAACAGGAATTCGAATAGGTCCCATTAGACAGATTAAAAATGTATTTGACAATAGAATTCAAGCAAAAAATAGGGATTAATTCATCAGATGTATAGCTGGACACATTTTGCCCGATTTCTAGCCTTTCATTTTTATTTCTCGAAAAGTATCCATGCTACGCTTTTGAAATTTGGCATGCTTGTTACTTATAAGGTGATCTAGAAACCTTTATCTCACTTTTTGTAAGTTCGGCTTCGTTTTTTAATTATCCAACTTTTAAGACAAACGACCGTAAAAAAGTACATTTTTTTCAATTTATTTTAGTAAAATAGTTATAAAAACAAAACCAGGCAAAAATTTAAAAAAATGATATAGAGTTTACTAGTTCGAATTGTCTCCTACCAAGGTATACCATCAAAGTTGAAACAAGACCAACAGTTTTCATGAAATTTCAATTGAAAAATGGACGCTATTGTTTTCATTTTAATTTTTTTAAATTGGAATATTTTCTACACAGTAGCAGCGTCAGTTATACAAATCATATAGTTGGAATCCCTACGAAGTATGCTTTCATAAAATATATAGTTTATTATGGTTATCTTGTATATTTATTGATACAGACGACAAATTGTCATGGGGGTGCAAAAACTGCCTCTAAGGGGATAGCTATCCTTAACCCAGTTGATGATAAATTAATGATTTTCAGATATTTTCTCCCTGGTTATCGATGTTCGCTCATGTCAGTGGCGCTCATCTTAAAGATGATTTTCTCTTCTGAAATATGCCCGTATTTTTGGTTTGGGTTGGCTTTAATATCCTATCAATGCTTCCCAATCGTACATGTCGCTATATAGCAAGCGACATATCCAAATGGGAGATCAGATGGGATTAAATTTTAATTAGATTGTACAGCACATTACAGGCAACTTTGCCACATTACAATTGAGACGAAAATTTAAGTTAAAGTTTACAGCTTCGAACCAGGCATTCAAGTCCGCCAAAGTCCTCCGAACCCGAAATTTTACATAGCATCAGCTCCGTTTCACGTAGCATATATTTTTGATGATGTTAATGATGTATATTGGACCCATGAAAAGTTGCTGATGGATATTATAAATGATCATGCTCCTCTAAAAAGTCGAAACCCCCAAAAGAGGACTCCATACATGAATTCCACACTACGAAAAAACATTTACAGGAAAAAGATGCTATTTAACAGATACAAAAACTGCAAAAATAGCCATACGTGGAATGAATACAGAAAACTACGTAATGTGTGTACTATGCTCAGAAAGAAATCCATGAGAAATTACTTTTTTGTTAGGTGCGAGGGAGGACCAACATCGAGAGATTTTTGGCCCACTATCAAACCGTTTTTATCTACCAAAGGTATTGGCACTGATACGGCCATTATTCTTCAGGAAGGTGATAACATTATCACTGACCAAGAAAAAGTTTGTACTGTTTTTAACGATCATTTTGTAAATGTTGCTAAATCTATTGGTTCTGACATAGATTGTAATAAGGCATGTGCGAACATTATTCCTCTGGAAGAGCAATTCAATTTCAAGGAAACTACTGAAAATGAAGTTTCGTCCATTGTTAAATCTTTAAATGCCAAAAAGGCAACTGGAGTTGACGGTATATCAGACAAACTCCTAAAATCTGCTGATCTGAGTTTTATACAGCCTTTAACTAAATTGGTGAATTATACTATTTCCACGAGTGAAGTTCCAAACAGGCTCAAACAGGCTCAAGTCAAGCCATTATATAAGAAGAATTGTGCGCTTGATAAGCAAAATTATAGACCTGTCAGCATCCTGTCCTCTATTTCTAAGGTTTACGAGCGTGTTGTTAGCAATCAGTTAACCGAGTATTTCACTGGTATTTTTCACCCATATCTGGGTGGTTTTAGAAAAGGGTATGGCTGCCAGGCAACACCATTGAGGCTAATTGAGGACTGGAAAATGGCGTTGGACAAGAACAAGTACTGTGCGGCAATAATAATGGACCTTTCCAAGGCCTTCGACTGTATGCCCCATGAATTGCTACTTAAGAAATTGAAACTTTATGGTTTATCTGAGAAATCTATCAACCTATTAGACAGTTACTTATCTCAACGGTCACAGTGTGTAAAAATAGGCCCAAAGTTTAGCTGTTGGGACAGTATTTTTAAGGGTGTACCACAAGGCTCAGTTTTGGGACCTTTACTTTTTAACATTTTCATAAACGATATTTTTAATTGTATAACTGATTGTGATTTATATAATTACGCAGATGACAACACTTTGTCCAGTGCTTCTGACGAGTTGGAGACTTTTATAAAAAGTTTGGTTGAAAATTGTTCTAAACTCCTTGACTGGTTTTTACCCCTCGGCCAACTTTGGCCTAGGGGTATTGTCGTCATCATGTACGGCTGTCCGTCCGTCCGCTACGTCCGTCCGTTACCGCGATATCTACAGAACCGTTTCATGCATGGCAACTTGTTACATCTTCACGTAAATCAGAAGCCTATCGAAAATGAGTCATCTCGGGCAATATTTTGCAGAGTTATGCCCCTTTTTACAAATAAAAATCCATTTATGATTTGTTATTGTGATAATTTCAGAACCGTTCCATATACAACATCCTAACGTGATACAGTTGTTTCTCTTGACCTGAACTAGATGCCTATCGAAAATGAGTCGTGTCAGAAAGTATTTTGCAGAGTTATGCCCCTTGTCTAATAAAATCCACTAATTCCTACTGTCACCAACAACAGACATGAGAACAACAATTGACCACATCTATACAAACATTCCAAACGTGCAGTGTGGTGTTTCAGAGACCTATTACCTTTCATAAGGCTGTCTGGGTCGCATTCAATTAAATATCTCCCACAAAAGGTGCGTAAACAGTTCGTTCATTGAAGTTATTGATCTTTTTCCATTAAAGTTTCATTAACAGTTATTCATCCCTCCCAAAAAATGGACTGCTAACCATTCCCCCACCTGATTGATCTTATTCTACTAATATGATTCACTCATCTTGTTCCACTAACAAGTTTTTTTATCAGTAATTATAATAAACAAAATTTATTCACAACATGATTTGTAGTTTTACTTTTTTGTTTTGCTAACAACCTAACCTAACAACACTTTTTAGTTGCCACACGTCATTTTATATTCCCACCGCTTAAATGTTTCCCCAAATTTGGCTCTCTTCTAATGATTTCCATTTCAGCAATTTAGTTGTGTTTACCAAGATATGACAAACGTATATCTATAGTGTATGTATTTATTCCAGAAACAAATTAATTTAAGGGGAGGAAAACTTTTTTTTTTCAAAGAAAGTACACTTACAATACCAGGGGTAAATATTTCTTCCCACAAGCCAATCAATTGGTAGAGACACCCTTACATTATAATAGTTGGAGTTCAGAGCCGAGGGGTTTCGATAGCGCAGCTTCATGTCTTACAATGGTTTTGAGGCACATCCTGAAAAATTTCAAGCCATTGGAATTGGTAAAAAAACTCGTACAACATTGAACTCTCTCACCATAACTGATATAAACATTACATGTGAAGACTCTGTCAAAGTGTTGGGCGTCACTTTAGATTCTAGGCTGAACTTTGATGAACATATATCAAACCTATGTAAGAAAGCTTCACGTCAGATAAATGTTTTGAAGAGATTATCCCACGTTCTCAATACAAAATGTAAACTTGTCATTTTCCATGCTTTTGTATCTTCTAACTTCAGCTATTGTCCGTTAGTGCGGCATTTTTGTAGTTAGGCCAATACTCGGAAAGTAGAAAAAGTTCAAGAAAGAGCCTTAAGATTTGTATTCAATGATTTTGTGAACAACTATGAAAGTCTTTTGAAAAAAGCTAATAGCGTAAGGCTATCAGAGAGTAGGCAGCGATGTATGGCTCTAGAGGTGTTCAAGATCTTGAACGATACATCACCTGAAATGTTACGAGATCTTGTTAAAACTAAGACATCTCCTTACCAAATGCGATATGAAAATCTTTAAGAAATAGTGTGCGCACAGAGAGCTACGGTAAAAAGTCGTTTCGCTATTCCGCAACTAAGGTTTGGAATAGTTTACCAAACCACGCTCGTGCAAGCACAAGGTATATGGAGAGTTTAAAAATCAGTTACGTTCATGGAGCGGGACACATTGTTGTTGTTCCTCTTGTTATAGTGCTTCCGTTTAAAGTATTAAATTTTTACAAGGACCAACTCTAGTCTGTATCACACCACTGATAGTGCCAATTTAGTGTATGATCAATATCTTAATATTATTTTGTATTTGTAAATTATTTTAATATGTTTCTTTAGTTATGAAAATTCTTTGTTTTAAAACAGTCGGCATGAATAGCCTCCATGGGCTAATGTTATATGTTTGTAAACCCGACTCTAAATAAAGCTTATCTTATCTTATCTTAACCCTAACCCTAACTCGAATACTCGATATTAGTTTTTTGCCGTGGTAAACTATTCGATATTCATACACAGTTTCCTTCCTAACAGGTAATATACAACTATCGATATTCTGAGCCGACAGAAAGTAAGTTGGTTTGCTCTTACATTTTACGTTTACGAAATGGAACCCCATGTCGCATTAGTTCCACTAGTGGAAAATCGTTGTTTACCTTTGAATAGGAAGAAAGACTATGCTACAACGTTGAGAATGGACACTAGAGAATAGTTACTGCAAAGTTTAAAATAAATTAACGTGGCGCAGACTTACCAGTAACTATTTTCACTGCTGTAGAAATTACAGTAATATTTGAGTATCTTTTACTGTGAGGTTTAAAGCAGTTATTTTCACTAATGTAAACTGAAATACAGTAAACTTTATTGTAATTGTTCTCACTGTAATATCAAATATACATCATTTCTTCTCAGGAAGGTAAATCAAACGATAATAAATGCTGACCGTGCTCATGTGTATTGAGTAAATGATGTGGACATGTTTTAGAAGTATCGGGAGCGATTACCAACAGGGTGAATTTGTTTTGGACCATATCGGTATGTTGGTGTATTGGGAAACATACATTCTACACGATTATTGTTCGGGCATGCATGTGCAGGGCTGAATACTTATCGCCCTGCAAATATTCCGATACCAAACAGGCGTATAAGAGAGGTGCAGTACGTTTGTTTTACATCAGTAGCGAGTTTTCATATTGCCAAAGATAAACTCATGTTCGTATATGAACAGTTTTAATGGCATATACATTTGTACATGTAGTTCCACTACATTTACATACAGATGACGGTGTGCAGTGGTTTACCTGAACTCGAAAGAAATATTGAGATAAATGCTCAAAAAGGGGGATAACTCTTCGGGGCATGTAGTTTTCTACAGGAACGAAATTGTCGTTTTTAGGACTATGTTTGCATAAAGGTTATAATTTCTGTGTTATTGATATCATTGGGCGTCCAAATTTCATGGGTGTCAATAGATGAAGAGTTTTCAAATACGCTATCAATGGAGCTCTCTGGATAATCTCTGTTTTTAGAAATTGTTTTAGCCCCTTCGACCGAGTTTTTCACAATTCTGGTTTGTTACAATGTTACAATTCGTCGGGCTATGGTGAACGGCACTTGGATCTTTGTGTGACGTCACGTGGGTGGTATGATTTGTAGAACAGATACTTTATAGAATTGTATATAATATCTGCCATAATCTTATTGTCTACACGTTTGAATAAAAGTTTTAGGAATGAAGTTTCATCTGTATTTCGCTCTACAATGAAGTTTATATTGTAACAAGACCGTTAAAGATGTTACACAAACTATCAAATGCATTGACTTCTGTGTCCAAAACCACACAGCAGTAATCAAGGAAACGTTTGTTAGATTCTTTGATTTGTCTTTCACTTCCGTTCCAAACATCTGAATAAAACTGTATTTCGAGGAAGTCCTTAACTAAAGATGCATACGTTGGGGCAATTTTCGTGCTCATTGCTGTTTTTTAAATCTGGGTGAAATTGGTGTGCAATGAATTGAATTTCAGATAAATTGTATTTTATTGAAAAATATTTTGATTTGTAATAGTTGTCTATCGCTTTGTCTAGTATTGTGTTTAGTATGAGATTAACCAAATCGATGTCATCTCTGTTTTAAGACAGAGCGAACATGAAATATGGTTTTAAAAGAATATCAACCAAGTGGGTAAGTCTACTCGTTGGACAAATGGGGCTCTCGACTATGGATCTAAATATTAATCCGTAAAAATAGCAGTATTGTTGCATTTAGATTTGTTGTCCTTCGATAGCCTGGATTATTTCCTTACTTGAGATACCTGTCTAGTTTTGTACTCAAAGTTAACAATATATGCTTTTTTCTGCTTCAGTCAGGTTCTAGTCATGATTTTGCATGAGCTTTTCAATTTTCTTTTCTTGTCGTTATATACAACGAAAGTTTTATGACTTTCATTGACGCTTTGAAGCCAACCATTTTGTCTTCATAAAAAGAACTGTGCATAACGAAAATATCCTTCCTTTGTTTGCTTCTTTAATAACAACACAGCATTTGTTCTTCGGGCATATTATTGGTATCTTTTCCGCGTTCATTGAATTAGATTTGCAGTAAAGCGCTGTCCGTATTAGGAATATCAGATAAGTACCCTTTGAGTTTTCGGATAAATTGGAGCGATATGCAAGAGGTGGGAAAAATTGACGACGTCTGGCGACTAAAAAGCAACCATACGACCTTTACAGGAAAGCATCCCTTGGCACCTAACATTCAGACCCGAGAATACGGTGGGTTCTCGGGCATAGCCTTATTATCTCAGCCGCGCTTTTATTGCAGCTGTTCATGTGGAGACTGCGAAGTATCCATAAAGCTCCTAGTATCGGCTAGAGCGGAATTAGATACGCTAGCTCGAGACCTATGATAACAGGTCAGCTCAAACAACTCATCTGATGTTAATGGATGAGCATCGTGGACGTCTGATGTAGTGAACGCCTAAACATGGGGTATACTGTATATCCAATATATAGCTGTTAGTTCACTCTTATTCGTAGAAGATGTGTGTGTGAATTTGAGTCATTCTTCTCCTTCAGTTAGCTCAGTTGATGACAAGTTATGATTTTTAGTCCAGGTGAAGATGAAATTTCCTCCCTGGTTGTCGCTGACCGCTCATGTCCGCGTTACGCATCTTAAAAGTGGTTTCCTCTTCTGAAATTTGCTGGGGATGTGACCCGTAGTTTTGGTTTGGCTTGCTGTTGTTGCCTATACGTTGGAGTATTTGACAAGCACGGGTTTCAGCAGCAGATTGAGGTTGGTGTTTCTGTGTGTTACCTCATGCGCTTTCGACGAGTACTGTGGAAGTAATGTGAAAATTATGATTAAACAGTGTATTTTGCAATATTTACTATACATTTACAGCACTGTACAGGCAACATCGCTACATTAAAACTGAGGTGAATATTTACAGTAAAAGTTTACAACGTCGAAACAGGTGTTCAAGTCCTCAAAACTCTCGAGATAAAACAAATGCAAAATTTAAATTTTTTGCCTTGATAACGTATTGGATTTCCATACAGTTTCCTTCCTAACAGGTAATATACAACTATCGATATTCTGAATCGACAGAAATAAAGTTGATTTGCTCTCAAATTCTACGTTGATGAGATGGAATCCCATGTCGTATAAGTTCCATTAATACGTTGGTGACATTTGAATTGGGAGCAAGACTATATGCTACAACGTAGGAGATTGCACATTGGATAATAGTTACTATAAAGTTTAAAGTAAATTAACGTGAAGCATATAGTTGCTAGTAACTATTTACACCACTGTAAAAATTACAGACAGACAGAGAGAGAGAGAGAGAGAGAGAGAGAGAGAATTATCGTTTCGCATCGTAAAAATTACAGTAATTGTTGAGCGTCTTTTACTGTAAAATTTAAAGCAATTATTTTCACTATTGTAAACTGAATTACATTAAATGACTGTAGTTGTTCTTACTGTATATCTAATATACATCATTGTATATCTAATATACATCATTGTATATCTAATATACATCATTGTATATCTAATATACATCATTTCTTCTCAAAAATGTAATTTATACGAGAAAAAATGCTCAACGTGCTCATGTGAATTCAATGAATGGTGTGGACATGTTTTAGTTGTATCGTGTGCGATTGCAGGATGAATGTTTTGGAACATTCCCGTATGTTGGTGTATTTGGAAACAACAGTCGACACGATTATTTCTTGGACATGCAGGTGTAGGAGTGGATCCCTATTCTCCTGAAAATATTCCGATCCAAACTGGCCTGTAAGAGGGACTAAAACACATTTGTTTCTAGCCCATTTGTACAACACACAGAAACTTATAAATCGCATGCTGATAGCAAAATACGAGCGTAGCGTGCAAGATCTATGGCGTTACGTTTCGTAACTTGTGTCTAATTCCGCTTAACCTGGGGCTAGGGGCCGTATGAACCCATGTACTTCAAGATCCCCATGGTGCTCATATGAACAGTCACAATCAAAGCGTGGCTGAGATACATCATCATTTAGATGGCGACTTTACAGCGAATATTATGGATTAAGAATACTGATCAGCGATACGGATTTGATATTTTTGGAACATCATGATGTCTTGCCGGCATCACTGAAAACTGTTGACCGCTTCTCTCTTGCAGGAAACAAGCTTATGTTTATGTATACTATGATTGTCTTTTTGAATTTGGTGCTAATACTGTTATATGGAATATGGAATCGGTCTTTGGATTATGGACGCGGATATTCTTTAATGGACGACGGCTGAATTATGAATGACGGACCAGACGTTTGTAATTACATCCGTTGCGAGTTTCTATATTGTAAAAGGCAAAATAATGTAAATATATGCAACGTTTTGATGGCATATACGTGTTGTTACTCTGCATCGGCATACAGATGAAGATATGCAGTTGTTTAACTAAACTCGAAAAGAAGTATTGATATAAAAGTAATCAATAAAGAGGGATAACTCTTCGGGGCATGTAGTTTTAAACAGGGACGAAATTGACGTTTGTATAAACGTTATAATTTCTGTGTTATTCACCTCTTTGGGCATCCAGTTCATGAAAGTCAATGGCTGAAGATTTTTCAAATCCGTTAGCAATGAAACTCCAGATAATCTCGGTTTTAGAAATTGGTTTGGCTCCTAGGACCGGTTTGTTTGAAGTTCTGGTTTGTTACGATGGTTCAAAATAGTCAGTTCAACGGCATTTGGTCTTTGTGTGATGTCACGGGGATGGGATGAATGTAGCACAGATACGTTATAGTATCTGTTGGTGTGTATAAAATATCTGCCATATTTTTTCTGTTTTCACGTTTGAGTAAGAGTTTTAGGAGTGACTTTTCATCTGTATTTTGCTCTACAGTGAATTTGATATTTATATCAAAACCGTTAAAGATATCACAGAACAATCAAATACATCACCTTCTGTGTCCAAAATTACAAGGCAGTCATCAAGGATACGTTTGGTTGATTCTTTGATTTTGTCTTTCAGTTCCGTTCCAAACTCGTTTCAACCCCAGAATATGTGTTTCGGGAAAGTCCATCGCTAATGTTGCACTTTCGTGTTCTTTGCTGTTTCTTTAATCTGGGTGAAATTGGTCTGTAATGATAAAATATATTCTCTTGAAAAGTGTTTTGATTGCAATAGTTGTCCACTCAATAACGCTTGTGAAATGCTACCATATAAGCTTGTGACCTCCACTCTGCAAAATATTCTTTTGTCTAGAATTGTGTTAAAGATGGAACAAACTTGATAAGTGGTTAATTTTAGTGGTTGGATAAATGGGGCTCGGGACTATGGATCTAAATTTCAATCCGTAGGGATAGCAATATTGATGCATTCAGAATTTTTTTCATTGATACCCTGGATTATCTCCGTAGATTTGAGGTAACTGACTAGTGTTTGACTCCAACTGAAAAATATATGTTTTTTTTCTGTTCTGGGTATGATCTTTCACATATTCCAATTTTCCAATTTGGTTTTTGGTTTCCTTGGCGTTATTCACGACTATAGTTTATAACCTCCATTGTCTCTTAGTATGCCTAATATTTTGTGTTCAACGAAGGACCTGCTCATAATGACAATAGCACATCCTTTGCCTGCTATTATGGGTATCTTTACAGCGTTCCTTAAAATAGAACGTAGTTTTTTCCTTTTGCTCTTACCAATGGGTTGATGGCACAGGGAAGTCAATGAACACATCTAAGACACCGTCCTTTCCCATTTGAGGATTGTGGCTGCCTTTGTATTTTTAGTAAAGCGATGTCATAAGTAATTTCATAAGGAATTTATCTCCTAGTTACCGATGTCCCCCATGCCCGAGATGCTCATCTTAGAAACCTTATCCTTCTTTTGATATTTGTGGGGAATGTGCCCCTGTATTTGTGATTTTGGTTGCTGTTGTTACCTACATGTACGTTTGGGTATTTGACAAGCACGGGTCAAGTTTCAGCAGGACGTTGAGGGCTGATGTTTCTATGTGGTAAACTCTGTATATCATGCAAGTCCTCCAAACTCACGCGATCAAACAAATATTCGATTTTAATTTTTTGCCTTGATAACGTATTCGATTTCCATACCACAGTTTCCTTCCTAACAGGTAATATAAAGCTATCGATATTCTGAGCCGACAGAAATTAAGTAGGTTAGGTCTCACATGTTACGTTCATGAAAAGGAATCAGATGTCGTATAAGTTCCATTAGTGCGTTGGTGACATTTGAATCGGGAGAAAGATTATGCTACAACGTTGAGAATGCACACTGCAAAGTAGTTACTGTAAAGTTCAAATTAAATTAACCTGAAACACAGTTTACCAGTATCTGTTGTCACTAATGTAGAAATCACAGTGATATTTGAGCATCCTTTACCGTAAACGTTGAAGCAAATATTTGCACTAATGTAAACTGTACTAACTGTAGTGTACAGTAAAACTTGCTGTATAATAGTTCTTAATGTAGTATCAAATATACATCATTCCTTCAAACGATAAAAAAAAGCTCACCGTGCATGTTCACGTGAATTCAGTAAGTGGTGTAGACATGTTTTAGTTGTATCGGGTGTGATTGCCAACAGGGTGATAAACATATAAACATATCCGTATGTTGGAAATTTGGAAACATACATTCGACACGATTATTGTTTGGACATGCATGTGTAGGACTGGATACTTATCGTCCTAGAAACATTCCGACACAAAACAGTACTTTTAGAGGGGCGACGTCACGTTTGTTTTACATGAGTAGCGAGTTCCCATATTGTATAAAAGGCAAAATTATGTTCACATATGCAAAGTTTTCATCGCATATACATGTAGTTACTACATTCGCATACAGATGATGATGTGCAGTTGCTTAACCACAGTCGAAATGAAGATAGAGATGCTCAGTGCTCGATAACTCGAAATGAAATATTGAGATTGAAGTGCTGAAAAAGAGGGATAACTCTTCGGAGCATGAAGTTTTATACAGGGATTACAGTATTTTCGTTAGGATTGTTTGTGTAAATGTGATAATTTCATCTGTGTTAGTGATCTTCTTGGGAGTTCTATGTTCATAGATTCACTGGCTGAAGCTTTTTCAAATCCGTTAGCAATGAAGCACTCTGGATACTCTCGGTTTTCAGAAATTGTTTTAACTCCTACGACCGCTTTGTTCAGAGTTCTGATTTGTTACAATGGTACAAATTCCACTGAACGGCACTTGGATCTTTGTGTGACGACACGTGGGTGGTATGAATCATAGCACGGATACTTTTGTATGTGTTGGCCGGTTGAAAATATTTGTGATAATTTTTATTGTTTTCACGTTTGAGTAAGAGTTTCAAGAAAGAATTTTCATCTGTATTTTGCTTTGCAATGAATTTTATATTTATATCAAGACCGTTAAAGATGTCACAGAAACTATTAAATGCACTGCCTTCTGTTTCTAAAATTACAAAGCAGTCTTCGAGGAAATCGATTCTTTTTGTCTTTGACTTCCGTTCCAACATCTGAATTTAACTTTTTCGAGGAAATCCTTCACTAAAATTGCATAGGTTGGGGTAGCTTTCGTGCTCATTGCTGTTCGTTTAATCTAAGTGAAATTATTGTGTAATTATTTGAATCCAGATAAAATATATTATCTTGAAAAATATTTTGATTGCAACGGTTGGCTTTCCAATAACTCATGTGAAATGATACCATATAAATTTGTGACATCCATTTTGCAAAAAAGGCTCCCTTTGTCTAGGATTGTGGTTGGTATGAGATAAAGACAATCGATGTCATATCTGCTTAGATGGAACGAACTTGATATATGGGTTTTCAAGAATATCAACCAAGTGGCTAAATTTAGTGAATGAACAAATGCAAACTGTCAACCCGAAGAATAACAATATTGATGCACTCAGATTTTTGTTCTTTGACAGCCTCGATTATTCGTTAGATTTTAGTATAACTGACTAGTTTTGAACTCAAACTTAACAGTATATGCTTTTTCTGTTCTGACTATGATTTTGCATGAGTTTTTCAATTTGGTTTTAGTTTTCTTGTCTTTATTCACGGCTAAGCCTTATAAACTGAATGTATAGCCTTTGTTGTTGCTTAGCAGGCCAACTATTATTCCTGCATAAAAAGAACTGTTCATAACAACAATATCACTTCCTTTGTCTGCTTCTTTAATAACAATACAGGATGTGTTCTTCAGGCATATTATGGGTATCTTTACAGCCTTCCTTAAATTAGAACGTGGGTTTTTCCTTTTGCTCTCATCAATGAGTTCAAATATCTAAGCTAACATCCCTACCCCTTTGAGGATTGTGACTGCCTTTGTTTTTGGTAAAGAGGGTCCGAATTAAGAACGTCGGTTTAGTTCTCTGGTAAAACTGTTTATATCACTATCAAGTCCACTCTCATTCAAGAAGGTGTGGATGTGTATCCCTCATCAGGACCTTATTGACCGTCTAAGTTCATTAATAGTATCTGTGTTCAAGAAAACTGATCGTAGATATATTAATGTCTGATGCCATAAAGCATTCTTTAGCTCTACTACATACAAGAGATATCATTCCTGGGATGTTTCTTTGTTTATAGAGTTGCTTGAATTTCTCATTAATAATATCTATGTGAAATATGGCAACACATTATATCAGCACCATATAGGTATTCCGATGGGTATTAATTGTGCACCCCTGTTGGCTGACCAATATCTGTTCTCTCATGAATATGACTATATGCAGGCGCTTTCAAAAACCGATCCATTCAAGGCCCGTTCCTTCTCATTCACCAAAAGCTATATAGACGATCTTCTCGCTGTGGATAATCGCTATATAAATGACGCAGTGAAAGATATATATCCACCTTCACTGGATTTGAAGGAAACTACAGATAACCCTACAGGCACATCATATTTAGACCTATATCTCTTTAAAAATGAAGCGGGCCTTCTCTTTCGTCGACTGTATGACAAAAGAGATGATTACGATTTCGACATCGTAAACTATCCCTTTCTGGATAGTAATATTCCAGTGGGACCTGCATATGGCGTATACATATCTCGCTTAGTAGCATTTGCTAGATCCTGTGTTAAATGTGATGATTTTAATCAACGTCACAAAACATTGTTGCAGAAACTTATAAAACAGGGCTATTCCACCAAGCGCCTCCACTCAAAGTTTCTCAAATTTGGCGATACATATCGCATGCTGATAGCAAAATACGAGCGTAGCGTGCAAGATCTATGGCGTTACGTTTCGTAACTTGTGTCTGATTCCGCTTAACCCGGGGCTAGGGGCCGTATGAACCCATGTACTTCAAGATCCTCATGGTACTCATATGAGCAGTCACAATCAAAGCGTGACTGAGATACATCATTCTTTAGATGACGACTTTACAACGAATATTATGGATTAAGAATACTGATCAGCCATACCGATTTGATATTTTTGGAACATCATGATGTCTTGCCGGCATCATTGAAAACTGTTGACCGCATCTCTCTTGCAGGAAACAAGCCTATGTTTATGTATACTATGATTGTCTTTTTGAATTTAGTGCTAATACTGTTATATGGAATATGGAATAGGTCTTTGGATGATGGACGCGGATATTCTCTAATGGACGACGGCTGAATTATGAATGACGGACCAGACGCTTGTAATTTGAGTCCTTTCTGTAAAAAGTTGATTTCTCCGAAGTTAGCTCAGTTGATGACAAGTCAATGACTTTTAGATCAGATTCAGAAGAATTTCTTCTCCATAAATATCGATGTTTCCCATGCCCGGGACGCTCATCTAAAAATTGGTTTCCTCTCTTGACGTTTGCGGGGGTTGTACCTAGTATTTTACGTTGGAGTTGATGTTGTTACCTATGTTTGAGTATTTGATAAGTACGGGTTTTATCAAGCAGAAGATTGGGGGTGGTGTTTGTTGAAGATATTTGGCGCTATATGTATTGTAATTTGTATCTAATTCCGCTTAATCCGGGGAAATACATCTTTATATAGTATTAATATGAACAGTCGCGAATTAAGCGGGACTGAGATACTAATCTAGCAGATTAAAATTATAATATCAGAAGATTATATTTCTTTTAATCACATCAATATCGTGACATCACCTTTAGGATACGACTCGGCAATGTACTACACTCTATGAACATTGAATTGTGATACGGATTTGATGAACAGAAGATCAATTGATCTTGTCGTCATCACTGAAAACTCCAATTTAATTTTTGTCTTTCGATTATGTTAATTTAGGTACTAATATTATTAATGGAACAGGTAATTGGATTATGGACATTTGGAAACTTGTAATAGACGACGGCTGCTCGATGAATGACGGATCTGACCTATTTATTCTGTGCGTTATCTCTGTATATAATGCGCTTTCGACACTGTGTTTCAATATATCCGATTATTTACCTTTCATACTTCATGGGATGTGTATGCGCATTTGTCTCTATGTTAAGTTCATGTGTATCTGTTTTATATATATCTATATTGCTTCTGTATTATTCAAAATTATGAAAAATAAACCTCAGTAAAGTAATCATAGGTATTACATAGGCCTATATCTTATGTGGGAAGCTGTTTGGATATTTATCCTCTCGCACAATCCGATAGAGACTTTATACGTGTTATTGTCTGAAGATTCCGCAATATCCCTACTATTGATATTGTTTACCAGCGTAGGAATATTCTCTCTATACGATCTTAAATGAAATAACCCGGTAATGATATTCTTTTCTAGTATTTCTGGTAAATGTTGTGTACCAATGTAATATACAACTTTCGTTTTGGAGACACCGACAAATCTAATTCATGCTTATACTTCGCCGGGACAATATGCGCTGAATAAACGCGACAAAACACAATTTCAATCTAGCTTCGATGGGAAGACTTGACAACTTGATATAATTCAGGTATGTGCATTTTCAGTACCCGCATTGAATATGGTTTTCGACTTATAGTGACTCAATTGCATATAAGATATGAATTTATCCAGCATAGTATCTCTCATGACACAGTGAAAAGCAATTTTATCCAACTGGTATTCTATAGGGGATTACCCGCTGTACTTCTGCATATCCGCTGTATATTGAACCAAAATCTTATCACGTCACCAAATATATATTATTGGATATATTCATGATGTATTCCAGAAGGTATGAACAGTCAATGTCGTTAATGGAATTGACCAAGAATAATATTCGAGATAAAGAATAAATTGACCCCACCAAATTCGCTTTCTATTGGGTTCAAACTCCCGACCTCTTCTCTCCACTCCATTGAAATGTTCATTGACATCACTGAACCACAACATTTAACTTCGAAACTATTTTGTAATCCCTTCAGGTCGGTTTTATTATCAAATCTTACAGGCATTCTGCAAAGCTGTCCCCTCTAGCTCTTTGTTTTGATCGTAATGGGGACGTCGTAAAGTTATACAGGAATGTCAAGAATATTTACGTAACATGGTACGGTCGTCTCCACTGTAGCCAGTCAAGATAAATTAGAACCCTACCAAGTTGCTCACCATTTCTTCATATCGCTTGTTTAATTTTGGAGACACCGGGTAAAGATCACACCCCGGAGTGACACAATCTCATGCATATTTAATGTTCTAAACGGAGCTTTATGATGTGGTTCTCATGTCTGTCGCAGAATTGATCCACTTGCTATCGAGGAGTTGGGAGACGATCAACTTCTCAGCATCTCCCAACGTTTTAGCTCAGTTAGTTTTAGCTATACCAACCGCACAATGCAACATGTGACGCCTTGATATTTGAGGCAATGTTCTGTTTGTAGCATCAAATAATTGGAGTACGTATTTCAATGACAAAAAGTCGATCATAGTGATCGGTGATCGGCCTGGCCAACACAAGATGCTCTCGAGCGACGTTATGATTGGTCGAAACCGTTGAAGCGACAGTATGACCGATTGGTTGCGGCATTCCGAGACAATAAAATCGTACAAGCAAAACACTGCGGAACGTTGATAGGACTATTAATTGATTAAGATTGCATATTCCCATTCATCGTCGCATTATCACTCGGTATGCATATAACGACTTTGATGGGCGATTTTAAGTGATATATTACATGCCAAAAGATCCTTCCAGATTGGCTATGGTAGATAGACAATTTATAGTACAAATATTTTGAATTTAACTCTACAAGCAAAACCAAGATTTTATAAACGAAACTCATTCAGTTAATGAGAGAATAGGCTACAGATATTACAACAAATATAAGGGAATTGGGAAGAGGTGCCGACATACTGATAGAGCCACATGACTTCACAGTATAGTCTTCTGGTTAACCTGTGCCCTGTATCCGATGAAAGTAGACTGACATGTCGAACCTTTCACCGCACATGACTACAGCTCATACATCAAATTGAGTGAAACGTGCTACACTGTAGTGATGTTTCAATGGCAATCCAGCAAAGGTACCTCTCATGAGACCCCCAACTGAATCAAAAAGAAAAGGAAATCATCAGGGTTCCCCTATGGGAATAACACTAAATCACCAGGGAATTGTCGATGACTTGGGTGCCCTTAGGGAGAACCCATTGCGGGATTTCCATTTTTCTCTCGGTGTGGTGAATAAATAATGGTTGACCACTTATGTTCTCAGTTCTGGTACTCTCTAAAAAAGCTTGGGTGAAATTTCACTCAAGTAAGTATATACGAGTGGAAATTCCTCCCGCTCCAATGTCAGTAAACTTAGATATAATATCACGGAATATTCCCCTGATTCACCACCTTGGTTTACCTAGATTGCTCCCATTCAAGTACTTGAGGGAAATATTTCACTCAAGTTGAGTGAATTCCACTCAAGTTGAGGGAGTTCGGCTTGAGTGAAATCAACTTCAGTGAAATTTGAGTAAATTTCACTCATGGATTTCACTCACATTTCAGTGAACTTCACTCAAGTTGATCGGGATGAATTTTCACTCCTAATTGAGTGAACTTTTCACTCAAGCTTGTTTAGAGAGTAGGAATTCCCATAGTTTGACTTCGATAACTTGGATCAATTTAGCAAATTTATCCTTATAACAATGAGAAATGTGTGGATAGTAACAATCCAGTGTTGACCCTCGTTGACGATTCAACCATGCACATCCCTGGGTATGTTCATCCAATATCTCGAGAGATATCGTATCAAACAACGAACAAAAGCTTTGCAAAACCATTCTTGGGATACGATAACTGAAATATGAAATATGACATGGCATGAAGAAACTAAAACTGACGAGGATTTTGACGAAGAAACCATGCAACCATGGTCTAAACCAAACAGCAGACAAGCACAATGAATATCAACCACAGGTATGCACGAAATACCCCAAGGAAGGTGGCGGTGGGGTGATCGGGGAGAATCATGACGAATCTATGGGGCATCTCGTTGAGAACCAGGGGTATCAGATACCCATTCGGTCATCATAGTGAATGCCATGGGGAATCGTTTTGATACCCAGGGGATTCAACCCGAGAATCAGGGATCTCCAGCCAGCTCATTCTGGCATCGTAATCATTTTCTCCTAGTGTCGGCTATATGATGAACAATATCTTGCATATAAACAAGGATCTCTCTCCCATAAATATGCACAAGACAATTATTCAATCGCCTCTGGTTTTAAGAATTGACCTTGAACTCAAATTCGAATCAATACCTGAACGTGTTCAGAGAACTGAACTGGAAAGTAACTGGTGACTCCTCCATTACCTCACCTCGTACATGGAGAATTCGCATGTGTTTGCCAAATGGTCAACATCTCAAATTCTGACGAGAAATAGTTTCTCGACTCATCAACGCCAACAACGAAGCTATGCGTAGAAATGAAATTGATGCATGAAGATGACAAATGTACACTGACATTTTTGCTGTAAATGTTACACTAATTTACAGTAGTTTCAGTGCAGCAACGTTGGCGGTAATTTACTGTAAAATGTACAGTAAATATTGGAGATTTACAGTAAATTATTGTAAAAATCCGGAATAAATCGTGTAATTTGATACATTTAGTGTAGATTTTACAGAAAAGTAAAGGCAACATTGTTGCACTAAAATACAGGCAAACAATTTCGAAATTTTCAGCAAAAATTTACAGCTTGAACCAAGTGTTCAAGCTGATATGAAACAAGAAATCCTCCAAACTCGATTGATAAAACGAATAACCGATGTTCTTATTTTGTCCGAGTAACGTATTCGATATTCTGGACCGATATATAATTAAGTGGGCATGCTGTCACATTTTACGTTCATGAATTAGAATCCCATGTCGCATAAGTTCCAAAGTGGAACTTCGTAGTTTACCTATGGATAGGGAGCAAGGTTATACCGTAGCGTCGGAGAAGGCGCACTGGTAAATATTTACTGTAAGGTATACAGTGAGTGAGTGAGTAGGATTTAATGTCGTTTTCAATATTATTTTCAATCATATCTCGACGGTGCCTACATGTGCCAGAACACGAGTGTCCACAGTTCCTATTATCCTGGGCAGTAAATTAGCTTTCAGCACAGTTGCCGGTAACTGTTTACGCTAATGTACAAATTGCAGTAATAGTTGAGCTTCCTATACTGTAAAAGTTAAAGTAAATATTTTCACTTTTGTAAACTGAACTGCAGCAAACTACTGTAAAATTTACGGTACAGTACCTTCCTGTAGTATCAAACGTACATCACTTTTTCACAAATATAAACAATATGATAGAAATCCAGTAAATGATGTGGACATGTTTTAGTTGTCGTTGTAAATAGTAAGCAGCAATTTTTAAAGCGATTTTTATCATAATTTGTATGATCCGAGACTATAGATTCGCTCTCATTTATACCCAATTGAAGACATTACCTCTTCCGCACTTCGTTTAGTTGAGATAAAATGCAACAATGGCAGTTTTGTAAAAGAACCGTGCCTTTATTTCATTATTAAATACTGGTCATTATATAAGTGATCTTACAGACAATCAGTTCGGTAGAAGAGCAGATCTGTTTCAAGCATATATTGTTTAGTTTCTGAATTCAAAATCGCCTTATTTCTCAATCAATACCTCAAAAATATAATGCCATTCACCCTGGTATTTGGAGTTTCAAAGCACCCTATAGTGACGAAGGGGTCGTGTCACAACGCGTTTGTCACAAATTTCGTATTGGGGAAACCCCTTGGAATAATCTGAATAACCCAATTCATCGATGGCATTCACGACAATTTAAAGCTCAAATCCCTTCTACAAAAACATTTAGCAACGCATAAATTAACTCTCACTGCATGTGTTTCTGACAAGGAGGAAATTTGGAGCCGATTATCTCCGGTTGTAAAATTCGTCAAGTATATTTTTTTCTTGTTTCAAACATGGATTCTCTGATGTGCAGATGGCATAGGCATCCGAAATTATTTCAAGGTCATGAAAGAGAATGCGGTTCAACGTATCTCGAAGGAACTTTGACGCATACGTAGTTGACTCTGTTTCTACAAATTTCTTTCAGACGATCCTTTACAATATTATCGAACAAATATTTCGATGTACAAGCTTCTCCGAACGATATTCATAACTGTGTAGATGGGATAGGTTCTCCAGTAGCTACAACTGTTCCTATCAATATTGCCTTCGGTTGATAGTCACACATGTCGTTCATTGATCTCCGTGTGCTATAACCCGTACCGTATAAAAGTTCATTTTGATGCTCCTTACCTGTTATTTTCGAGACGCTAATTCCTTATTTTCCACGCTTGTCGCTTTTATTAAAGTTTCCGGAGCTGGTGATTAACTGTAAACGAGCCGTTTTCACATCGACCCTGACCTTCCCCATGTTACGGTAGACGCCATATTGCGTGTATCTGGGCCACTACGCATGCGCAATTACACAATATGGCGTCTACCGCACAGTCAGAAAAATGGTGTTAATTAACACTAAAAATTGGTGTTGACTTCAACACCAAAAAACAGTGTTGAGTTACGCCCTACACCATATTGCCCCAACACCATTTATTGGTGTTAGTTAACACCGTTATTTGGTGTTAGTTAACACCGTTATTCGGTGTTGAGTCAGCATCCGCACTCGTCGGTCAACACTAAAAAATGGTGTTGAGCCGGTTTCAACACCATTTATTGGTGTTAGTTAACACTGTTAATTGGTGTTGAGCCAGCATCAGCACTTGTCAGTCAACACTAAAAAAATGGTGTTGAGCCAGCTTCAACACCATTTATTGGTGTTAGTTAACACTGTTAATTGGTGTTGAGCCAGCATCAGCACTTGTCAGTCAACACTAAAAAATGGTGTTGAGCCAGCTTCAACACCATTTATTGGTGTTAGTTAACACTGTTAATTGGTGTTGAGCTGGTGTTAGTTATCACTTAGTTAACATCTGCATATTAATAGAGCCTGCACCAATTTATGGTAGATGGGCACGTACGGTATAGGTGTCTCATTCGATATATTAAAGTTGAATGCATCTTCATATTGTCAGAGCCTGCACCAATTTGTGGTAGGTGGGCATGCACCGTCTAGGTGATTTCGTTCAGTATTCACTTTATAGGTGAACAGAATCATTCAACGCCGGATAGGTCTTTTCGTTTAGTATTCACTTTATAGGTGAAGGAACTGATCAACGCAGCGCTTAGGTGTGGGAAATCAACATACGCTTTATAGGCGATATGAGATTTGTTTCTTTCCTTTGTCCGACGTTATAACTGTCAGCTATGCTGGTTTTGGAATACTCTGGACCAGCTGATTGATTGATTGAAATTGTAGTTTAAGGGCCGCTTCCCATTCGGATTTCGCGGCCCATCAACTCAATGTTTTATTCGATTCTCGCGGTACATTACGTTGTTTATTGAATATCTTTTCCAGCGCTAAATATATAAATAAATAAATAAATAAATAGATAAATAATAAATAACAATGAGAGATTAGTAGGAGATATAAATAGAAGTAAATAGGAATCGCTATATGTACAAGTTCGTAAGTCTCTTTCTGTTTTTTTTTTGTTTTTTTTTGGTTAAGTTATACTGGTAATTGTGAGTTCACTGTAATCGCGTGTATGATTCCTTTGTCTTGGTACCCCATAGTACGCACAAAGCCGTCCAGAAAAAACTGGGAGAACCAGGGCGTCTTCAGGGTTCTTAGAGCCGACTTCCCGACTGACGCCCTCGGGAACAGGGGGTCCTTCCAGAAATCTGTGCCTGTAACAATTGCTTGGAGTGGGTATTGGGGTACAGAACGGCAGGTCTACGTTCTATATTGCGTGAAAGTCAAAGGATCATATTCTGTGTTGAGGCGTCAGTTGGGTAACATCAAAGGGGTAGCGTGTCCGGAGTGGTCTAGGGTCGAGTATTCTGATTCTGGGTGTTCTTGCTATGCGGCGTTGTCACTCAAGGCGCTGTTAGTATTCTTGTAATCGTCATCCGTCTTCTGTTTTAGGTCTTGTCCAACTCGTCTATGGTCTTCGGTGTGCCTGTATCATATGAAATAGAAGGCTTGTAGTCATTCTTGTTTTCTATTGTTTTTCGATGCAATAATTTGATATATCTTCCTCACAACAACAGGCACCCCCCGACCGTCGGTCACACAATATGAATAGCAATATATAATTAAGTGAGTAAATAGATGGACAAATGGATAAATAACTAAACATTTCGATGGATTCAGTACTTGGTGAATACACAAATAAACAGCTCTGTATTATTTCTGAATGCATTATCGTTTGATGGCCATAAAGAATTTGTAGGACAATGAGATAGACGGCCCTCAGTATCAAGGTAACTCCGCCATCACCATTTCCTATATTTTATGCCGAATACTGCTCGCTATATGCGATTTGGCCGTGCTATTGTTGTCGTGAATTCAATTAGATTTGGCCATCGTTTGTTTTGTAGGACAGTGGAACAGACGGCCCTCAGTATCAAGGTAACTCCGTTGTTGCCATGCCTATTTTATTTCTAAATGAGTCTGTGACATTTTGGCCGGATGCTATGTATGGATAGTTATTATGGCCATAATGTTTTGTATGGCTATGGTGCACACGGCCCTCAGTATCAAGGTAACTCCGATGCAACCATACCGTTTGTTTAAGTCAGAAGAATGATTTGGCCTCTATCAAATCGTGTGATAGTACTTGGTGTACTAGTGGTTGATTATGTGGAAAAAAGAAAAAAGAAAAAAAAAGAAAGAAAAAAAAGTTGACTGCGCATGCACGGCGGTAGTATTATATACTGGAATAATAACCAGCAGCTTTGATAAAATTTATTAAGGACTTGAATACCTGATTTCTAATGGGGGGCTTAGGGTTTAATATCGCTGGTAATGTTAAGGGAGTGTTGGATTTTTTTAATTGGTTTCTAAGTGCCTCACGTTGTCGGTTTTGGATTGGGCATTCAAGCAGGACATGTTCTATTGTTTCTTCTACATTGTTGCATGCGGTACAGAGTGGTGAGGTGTTTTTCAGAAGCATGGACAGATGTGATTTAAGTCCGGTTTTGCCTAGTCTTAACCTGGTGATAATGCGGTCGTCGCGTTTGCTGTCTAGCTGGAATCCACAACTCCGTCTTTTCCCCTTATCTAGAATACTATGTAGCCATCTACCTCGGTTTTCTTCGTTCCATTCTTTTTCCCATTTACTATCTATTCTAGTTCTAATGATGGAATTCAGTTCTTTGGTTCCTAGTCCTATATGCACGTCAGGTGCAGTTTTGGTGAGGCTATCTTTGGCTGTCCTATCGGCGGCTTCATTTCCCCTAACGTCCACGTGGGCGGGAATCCAAGCTAAAATGGCGTCAATGTCATTGTCTCTTATTTGTGTACATAGAATTTCTATTTCGTGTATGAGGTCAGGTCTGCTGTTGGATTTGGAGTTCTCTATAGATACCAGTCCGCTTAAGGAATCACTAAGAATAACGGTGGAAACCGGTCGGTTCTGGAGAACCCATTCGAGGGCCTTGATTATGGCGACTAATTCAGTGGTGTATACAGACATATTGTCTGGTAGTTTGAAACCTTCGTGGATGTCAAGTTCTGGAATAACGAATGCAGAACCTGTATTGTGACTTGTGTTTTTGGAGCCGTCTGTATATATTTTCAAGCGATTTTTCCAATGTGTGTCAATATATTCGAGGGCAGTGACCCTTTTATGCTCTGGGTTGTCCTGTTTGGTGATGTGGCTATGTATATTCGTGTCCACGTGTGGTGTGATTAGTTGCCATGGTGGTCTATTGACCTTGTCAGTGTCAGAGATACAAGAGATTGGAATGTCGTGTTCTTCGAATAATCGTTCTATCGTGTAACCGAGTGGTGCAGAGTCTTTTTCCCATTTTGTTTTTAGGAAATCGTATTCGGTTTTTGGGCCAAAAATTTTGTGGCATGGGTGGCTTTCGCCCTTGGCTATTGTTTTCCCTGCATATTTCATTGACAGCTCTTCTCGTCTTAAATGTAAGGGTTTTTCATTAGTTTCTATTTGTAGACTGCATAAAGAAGTTCCTTTGAACGCCCCGGTGGCTATTTTTAAGGCCGAATACTGAATGCTGTCTATTCTTTTTAAATGGGTCTTGCATGCTGATTGATACGCGATTGAACCATAGTCTATTTTGGATCTGATGAGTGTTTGATATAATTTGATTAAGCTAACTTTATTGGCCCCCCAGTTGGTACCCGATACGCACCTCATACGGTTCAGGTCTTTGTTACACCGAATAATTAATTGGTCAATGTGGTCTTTCCAAGTGAGTTTTCGGTCGAATATCATACCTAGGTATTTGACACTATTCTTAAACTCGATTTTCTGTCCTCCTAGTGATAGCGTGATGTCAGTGTTCTATTTATTTGAGAATAGCACACCGGTAGTTTTGACAGCTGAAAATTTGAATCCCCATTTATCGGCCCAATCGCTGACTGTATTCAGTACCTTTTGCATTATACTTGTTAGTTTTTTTATCGAGCCAGCAGATTTCCACATGGCAGCATCGTCAGCAAAAAGTGATTGTTCAATTTCAGGATGCTTTGTGTCAGCCAGCCCGGCATTGTCTTATATAAGGATAGATGCGGGGCGCGCGGACCTCGGCGGAAGCACTAGACAGAGAATCGTAAAATCCGTCCGTCATTTGCAAATTTGTGTTTCTTTTTCCAACGAAACGTTGAAAAGCTGACAGTAAAGCGCACAGTGCGTCGCAATAAACCGGCAAAATATGTACAAGTAAGTTTACTCTATACGTATACGGCAATTATGACTGGAAAATTCCAACTTCTTGGTCTACTTGCTTGGTATAAAGTAATTTTTCAAGCCAATTCAGCTTTAAACAAACCTACGACAGCGAGCTACAGGGCGCTTACCCAGCCTTCAAAATCCTGGGGTTAACAGAGCGGTAAACACCGTTATTGTCAGCATATAGCACGGATAATCTGTTTTACTTTTTTTCCTCCTTCTGTTTTCATAAGGCTGTTAATTATACAGATTGAATGATTGACTTAATGATTGACTTATTGATCAGGAAATAGTAAATAATGCAAATATATACTTGTTTTAGCGTTATTGTCAGCATATAGCCCTTTAAGGATAATTTGTTTTAATATTCTTTTTTCTTCTGCTTTTATAAAGCTGTTAATTATACAGATTAACATGTGGAGATATCAATAGAACTCACGTAATGGTATGTGCTATATGCCGACAATAACGGCGTCACCCCAGAAATTTGGCAGCTGAGTTAAGCCACTGTTGTATTTATAGCTGTTTGTTACTCTTTTCTATCATTTTAATCATCTCCATTGATAAACTTGATCGACATCTGTATTTCTTTCAATACAATTTCGCCATTTTCGCTGCATTTCTGGGTTTCTAGTGTCGAGCGCCTGCATGGTTGGGTAGCTGATCTGTCTCCATTTATCAGAATATAGAACGAGCCAAATGCTCATATCATTATGTCTTGTTGGGCTAAAATCCCACGAAAGATAATGAAATTCCCATGATGGGCAGCGTTTTCCTCTGTATATCTGTAAATCCAATTCGCTGGTCTACATTTCAATAGCCATATGTCCAAGCATCTAATCTCTCATTCAGAGCTGCCAAGTTGGACTGATTAAATATCTTGAGTCTATGCGAGCGCAAAGCGCGAGCGTTCGCCCTAGGCGATCTGATTGCGAGATGTCGGCCATGCTGGCGGAAGTAAGCGCCACAAATAGGCAAGACTATGAGTTCAAATTGCATTTTTCTTAAATTTTGAAATTTTGAAATTGAAGTAAATTCAAATATCAATTTGTAGTTGGCAACATTCTTATTGGCGTAAACCAAAACGGCGAGCCTGCCGGGTTTCACATAACCCTTGTTTTTTTTCAATGTTGGAATTTTAACACCATTCTCTTAACACCGCTTTTGGCGTTGAACTGGTGTCGAAACACCCCCTTTTCTTAACACTGTTTTTTGGTGTTGAACTGGTCTCAACACCATTTTTCAGTGTTAGATTTTCAACACCATTCTTTCAACACCGCTTTTTGGTGTTGAACTTGTCTCGACACCATTTTTCAGTGTTGGATTGGGTCAACACCATTTTCTCAACATCGTTTTTTAGTGTTGAACTGGCCTCAACACCACATTTTGGTGTTGAATTATGTCAACACCGTTTCTCAACGCCACTTATTGGTGTTGAACTGGCCTCAACACTAAAAAATGGTGTTGGGCCAACACCATTTTTCTGGCTGTGCGTAATATGAGGAAGGTTAGGGTCGATGTGAAAACGGTTCGTGTACAGCTAATCACCAGCGCCGGAAACTTTAATAAAAGCGACAAGCGTGGAAAAGAAAGAATTAGCGTCCCGAAAATAACAGGTAAGGAGCATCAAAATGAACGTTTATACGGTACGGGTAATAGCACACGGAGATCAATGAACGACATGTGTGACTATCAACCGAAGGCATTATTGATAGGAACAGTTGTGGCTAGTTCTCCAGCTGATTGCAACGTTATTCTCTGCCATGCAGATGTCTTTGCTGTCCCAAATGCCTTCAAGGTTTCACATGTCTGGAAGATTCGGTTATCCTATAGCTTAATCTGTTGTGACATTTTGCGTCGACATACACCATGTCAACGCGTTTTGTTTCAAGAGATTATGAGATGCTGTTGCAACGCGTTCCGCCTCAATCTTTGCTCTCCATGCACTGTCAACCCGTTTGTCTCAGTTATGACAAAATGCAAAAGTTTTGACAAATCGCGTTGGAACAAGGCACAAATGAGCCATGTCTGAATCAGCGGAGGAAGAAGGAGAGAAAGGACCGACGCTGATTTAAAGAGCTTAGTTATTGAGATGATATTGCAGGGCATTCACCAACGTGCACTCATAAAGAGAATAGGTCTGATGCGATAAAAGATACGATTCTTTGAAATATAATTCGTGCCTGGGCACAGAGGAACCACACAAGAACGCTTTTAGAAATCTGTGTTAATTATTACAAGTGTCCTCGTAGATTTGCTACTATAAAATGAAATACTTAAACAAACTATACGTTCATTAGATTGGCAACTGTGGTTTGGTACCAATGGCAATATTTGGTCATTGCAATTGTAACCTCCTCCCTCCGAGGATGGTTTTGTGAATAAACAGACCCATGCAAATGCTTTTTTCGACAACCCCACCCCCTCCTCTAATATATTTTGAAGGTTATTGAGAGACCCCCTCCCCAACAAAATCGTGTAAATTTACCTCCCCCCAACTAAACTAACACTTGATTCAAATTTTGTACCCCCCCAATACAGAGTTTGCGTCATGCTCAAATGGACATTGTGAACCGAGTCGTTGTAACGTAATTACCTCACAAGTCCCCATCAATTTTCTACGGTATTTTTAACTCGGAGAGATCTGAACTCTGTGATCTCTCCGATGCTGAGCTATGTTGATACTGATAAATCTATTGAATGAAAAGATTCTAGGTCATCTAGGGCTCCCAGTCAATTTGATTAGCTTATCGCCTGTCCAATCACCGCTCGGCAGCCCTGGTTATAGCCTTGGGTGAGACGGGGAATACCCGCTACAAACTGTCATGAGGTATGTGTCGTGACACTATAAGCTTAGCGATCTGACAACCACTTTACAATGAAATACTAGATGCGATATTATGTCTGCTTCGAAATCGATTTCGTCAGCCCTAATAAGGTTTCTCTATTGATTTGCGAAGCAACTAAACACATAATATGTTGAAACATGCCGCACGTATGCCGAAGGCCAAGGTCGAAGTGGCGAAAGGTAGATCGTTAACTGGGGCAACTGTGCATGTTTACCTGCAAGGCAACCGGTGCGATACTATAATCTGTCTTGAATATTTGCTGCGCAATTCACCCCAGATAAATTGTGTTTATTACATCAGCTTGTTTGGTTGCTTTTACAAAGTTATCGGTAAAGTAGAGTAAGAAAAACTAAAAGAGAAAGACAACACATTTATCGAACATGGGTGATGAGCAGGGGCGCGAGTGGTGGTGAGGAGTGCTCGCCCCTCATCCACCTTAAGCTGACGTTGGGAAGATGAAGGGACTCATTACTGTCCATATGGGTGTATTGGAATAGATATTTTATTATTGATGGAAGATTGGAATCAAAATCAAGCACAGTATTCATTGCTGTTGCGATACCCGGCATTAAAAAAATGACGTTTAGCTATCTGTAGGCATAAGCATTCCCTGAAATGTGGAAAAATATTATAAGTTGAAGCCTGATTCTCAAAAGCACGACCCTCCTTCACGATCCATAACGAGACTTGAAACTCGATCGTCTCCATTTGTGCCTAGCGAAAAACGAGACTTTATGGTATATTCGTCTTTCTCAATTTGTCGATGTGTGGATTTCAGAAATGTTAAAATTTCAACTTTGGACACTGGCATGCACCATTATTATAATATCTATTAAATGGCCTTGATCAAAATTCCAATATATAGATAAATTACTTTATAATTTGAGAGGTGTTGTGGAACGGTAAGTTTCGAACAAGTACGGCATCACATGACTTGCAAATTGGCGGCTGATGATGACAGGTTTCATCTGGTTCGCTGACACATTCACAACTCCTGTTGAGTTTTGAACTTATCTCACTCCGAAAGTGGTTCAAAATGGACGGGGCGCTTTCATATGCGTGTAGATGCCAACCCAAATGCCATGATTTGATGCCATGCCAAAAATCAAGGTTCTGATGTCAACGGTTCTCCTTATTTTGTCGACGAAAGGATTCGGATGGACTGACTCACTCACTCATTACCGGACAATTTGCAAATGAGAGCCTACTTCGTAGGAACATGGAATTCTATTTCCAGAGAAATCTTATCCCATCTAGCGAATAAGTATTTTAAGACTTCTTCAACTATGTTTGCAGTTACTGATGTACACATTTGTATCTTATAAATTCATGTTCGTGGGCTTCCCACTCAACCACCGAGCAGGGTAATCTCCCTTCCTGCCAGTCCCTCGACTGACAGAAGGGCAGATAACCCTGTTTGGAGGTTGCTTCCCACTGTCACTGTGACCAGTGTAGATTAATCTGAGTCATGCTACTTTAATATATACCATTTGCGCCAATACCATTGTAGATCTTAATCCTAACTCTTTATGCACTTCTGCGATTAGGCAATGTTTATCATCATCCTTAGTCAGGGTTCGTCTGACTGGTACGGAGTATACAAACCTGCATTATGGAGGATGATGTTTATAGGAAAGGTGAAATGTTTTTTTTTTGCAGTTTTGATATCTTGATGTTTCATTGTTGTATTTTAATTGTCATGTAACGTCCACATGTGTTTCACCTGATACATGTCAAAGTGAAATGAAAAAAATAAATATCAGAAAAACGACTTCTTTCAGTTAAAACAGAGTGGTTGAATGTAATTGGACTTCGCGATAGTGATTTTTATGTGGATTCGCCGTGGGTAAATGAAAACCGACTTTCTCATCACCAACTCTCAATGAAACCATGTAGGTTGACGGCAATTGTAAACTTCGCCCGACGGACTTTGAGAGATTTGTAAGGTAGAGTTGAGGTTAACTTTTCCAGGGAAATCAATTCCACAAAGCATTCAATAATATCATTAAAAAAAGCTACTGTATTTTGTAAGATTTCTGTATTCTAATGAAGATGGGGGAAGATTCACGACCAAACGTTCGGGTGTGGAGGGCAAGCAGGTTTGGGATGGTTTGAAAGACAGCAATATAGTCCGGTGTTCTCTGGGTCTACTCGCCCTCTCCGGTTCCGATCCCATTACATTGATTGGATCGATATGCAAGACGTGGGGAAAATTGACCACGTTCGACAAATAAAAAGCAACCATATGACTCCTCAGGAAATCTTCCCTCAGTACCTAACATTGAGACCCGAGAATACGGTGGATTCTCGGACGTGGCCTTAGTATCTCAGCTATTGCAGTGGTTCATGTGGAGACTATGAAGTATCCACACGGCCCCTAGCACCGGCTTGAGCGAAATTAGATACGCTAGCTCGGGAGCTGTAATGGCAGATCAGCTCAAAAAATAACTCATTTGATGTTAATGGAGGAGCATCGAAGTTGTCTGATTGAATAAACGCCTCAACATGGGGTAAACCTGGTAAATGCAAGAATAGCCAGAAGCCAGTAATACCCGACGCCGTACGGCTTACATTTCACACCAAAACGATAAACCTATAAATATTTGTCGAATGGCATGTACAAATAACAATCTGGCATTTAATGTGGTAACAACTGCATACATGTACATTGGAAAACAATTCTCACATAATGCATTACTGACTGTACATGTAGGCCCACATACCTTCCATGAAATTTAACAATATTCTATTTACTACCGGTACAAGTAAATTATTTACCACTGGCCACATAAAATGTTACCTTTGGAGTCAAGTGTTTTTTCTATTCTTTTTCTATGATACTTGACACAACTGTGCTAAAACAAACCCGGCAGATCGTCTGTATGTTTTCTTCGGTTAGAAGTTAACGAAAGCTCCGATTTAAAATAACAATGGAAGAAATAAAAAAGCTGTAATTATATCATCACCATCAGAAGAAAGGAAATAGATTTTTTGATGAAATGTGTAATTTAGCAGAATTAAATGTCTGCTGATAAAAAGTAATGTACATGAATTTCAGGCTTTTTCTATACTTGTGATAAGCTTATAATATTGTCATGTTTGAATGATTTCTTCACACATAATCATTTCATAATTTCAAGCAAATTGTCAGTGTAGCTATGTTCATCGTTTTTAGCTTATACCTCCATAAGCCGTTGATACTAATGTTGCTTTTGTTTCAATGAACAAAATATACACTGCCAGTGAAAAAGTGTTCAAGTCGTCACCCCTAAGAGGAATACTTTATTCTATATAGGTTCCCATTACAAAGGTTGGACAATTAAAGAAATATAACCAACTATTTTACTGTCGTTGAGGGCGATAACCTATTATTTTTATTACAATTTGTGAAGGCATGTTTCTGCTTTGTGGTTGGCGTGGGCGCCGCTATGTTGCCTGTGTGATGACGTGACTGATGACATCAGCATTCAGGACAACGTCACGGCTAACACTTGATCCAGGGACGTTCCTCGTTCCAACTACGGACATTTGAATTACTCTGGGTCCGATTTTTAATTCGAGGAAAAAACTGGCTCGGTAAATCTCAGGGAGGTAATTCCTAAAAGAAAAGTGGTTTAGGTTATCTTTGTCAACTTAAGAATTGCCCGATTTAATTTGGATAAAATTTGAAGCTGAGCGTTAAACTAAAAGAGCGTCGCGATCGATCCTGTGCAATTGTGCAGTGATTTGAGTTGAACGACGATGCTTCTAAGTTTGTAAACATTTTCATCATTATACTTGAGCTACTAAGAACGTCAGTGGATATACTGGGTTCCTTTTCGTGCGAATTATCGGCATGACCAACACGATCAACCTTAAATCTCCATGACGTTGTGACGTTTTTAGATGAGTATACACTCACTTCCGCTCATCTAAAAACGTCACGCAGTGGTGCAATGGCGGCGCCCAGTGCACGCCGTGGCGAGCAACAAAATATTCCATCTTTCTTTTATTTCGCATTCTATCAACATAAGTTTTATTATAATAAGGTTT
>JAVTVY010023617.1:0-97502 GCA_036873755.1 Hanleya hanleyi
GACAGCGTATGAACGGCCATAAATTTGACATACGCCAGAACGACACCTACAAACCCATTGGACAACATTTCAACTTACAGAATGATTCCATCACAGATTTCAAAGTTGCCGTATTAAGGAAAAGAAACTTCAGAAACCAATTTGAAAGAACTGTAGAAGAACAGAAAATTATTTCACAATTCAATTGTATTGAACAGGGCCTCAACAGAGATTTAGGTTTCTTAAGCCACTATAGAGATTAATTGGTCCATTATTCTTGTCCAGTTCATTTATTACTGTTTTATTATCCTGTTATATTCTGTCTGTAACTCTCTTAATGGAGATTAGTTTTTGTGGTACAGATTACTATCACCAGCCTATTGCCCAGCATTGTATAGAGATTAATTGGTCCATTATTCTTGTCCAGCTCACTTATTACTGTTTTATTATCCTGTATTATTCTGTCTGTAACCCTCTTCATAAGATTAGTTCCTGTGGTACAGATTACTATCACCTGCCTACTGCCTAGCATTGTTATATAATTACCTATTGTTCTATGTTTATTGACACCACTCACTCATTACGGATCTTTGTGCTATGTTTTACAACCCTTGTGTGTATATATACCCATGTTGACTATTTCACCTCACACCTGAGGAAGCAGATTTATCTGTGAAAGCTCGTGTAGAATAAATATAGTTAGTCTCAAATGGTGTTACGTTCCCGTCTATCTACTAGTTTAATAGACTAACACGGCTACCCCACAAATCCTGACACAGAGATAAACTTTATAAAAATTCGGACGAATCCGACATGATTAATTTCATGTATTCATCATGTCGTCTTCGCTACAAAAACCCTGCAAAAAATAGACGGTGTTTTATTATTATAAAACTATTAAAATTATTATATTTTATAATATTATCCTCATCATGACATTAAACTACCGTCAGTACAACTTGTCTTGTAGTACGCCACAATTTATTTCTTCAACTTTGGGGCAGCATAAATTATTGAATGGTTTGTTTCAGTCTCAAAATGCAGGCTATATATTCATTTAGCTAGTCAATGTCCACAATGTCCAGGCTGCACTGCACCTGGGTGTGTTTAGATAAAGGATTTGCTAGATGCACTGTGTAGTAACTCAAATCTACCTGGTATGAATAGGGGCCTAGCTTTTAATACATCTTGAGAAGAGTAAATATGATTATAAAGCCATTTACCAGTCTAATGTCCTATTACACTACAGGAGGTTTTTACAGAGATTAATGCTAACACAACGTAGGTCTATATATGGTACTGTATGCTGTTTAGGCTTATGATAAACCGTAAAGCCTACTGTTTTAGTAGGCTCCATGGATAAACAAAGCCGTGTTCTGATACATGTGTTTCCAGATCTAAAGTCCAGCCTGGTTCTTCAACCTAAAAACATGAAATTCATACAGAAGCTCAAGAAATCCTAGCTGAATAGCTGTCCATTTATCATCATCATTTATCAAGTTACTGATAACCCCCCCCCCCCCCTCTACACACAGTCTAGTTACACATGACCCCCCCCCTTTGTAGGGCTCTAAGTTATTGGTGACCTCCCTCAAATTCCACCGGCACCCCCACCCTCTCAGGATAAATTTTGAATGGTCCCTTAGATCGTTTAAGAAGAATATGTGTTCGTACCTCAAAACAACTACGTCATTATACTTGGCCTGAAGCAAATATTTAGGGACTGTTGGGAGTTGTCTGCTCCTTATTCTGTAGCTTCAGCTGTGTGTGCTCCTTATTAATTCTGTTATTGGTGTAGATATAGTTCTGCTTTGCACTTTCTGGTGCTTTCGTGTTGTTCTTTGAGGAACTCACGTAAGATTGGTTCGCCAAATGTCCTTCCTCGTTAAATAAAGTATTATTATATTATTATTATGTTTTCCCTCAATAGTAAAATGCTAACAACGAGTAAACTTTTGCCTCACGCATGCTGTATAGTATAGGCACTGACTGAAAATTGATGAAAACGTTACTAGTATTTCAAAAGGTTAGGTTGAATATCTCATATGAGGTACTATACATAAGCTGGGGTAAAACATGTCATTTGAGGTACAGTATTATACGCCAATTGAGGGTTAGTCCTCTATAAATTTTAGTTTTCACATATTCATGCAGTAATTGACACATCTGTTCATACCCTGGAGAGCATTATCAGTTGATCACATACCTAGCCCCACTATCTTGGTCATTTTTCAACAAATTATTATCATTAACAGATAAACTACACATTTTAATGTCATGGTTAAATTTAAACATTGAAAAATGTGTGAATATATTTCACATATAAATTCAGACTATGATATAAACACGAACGTGGATATTTTGAAAACATACAGGGCGCTGCGGTACGCCGAGGTCAATGAGGCATTGTTGCATGTTGCACACCACCAAATAATCTCCTTACTATTTATGCAGTATAATGACCTGAAACATGTCCAGAAAACTCTATTCCCAAAATTATCCATGACTAATAACATATATTGTCAAAAAGCCTTGTTTCTGACTTCAACATATCGAAAATTGAGATCTCCTTATGTACCGTTTTTCCGAGTCACAGCTTGATAAAGATATGTTGTAGAATAAACACCACCATGTCGAGGGTAAGAGGTGTGTATTGAAAATTTCGTTAAATTTATTTCTATTTTCAAAGTGACCAATAAACTTCAAAGTTATTAACACAAACTATTCCTACGAAGTAGGCTACATATCGCAAATTGTCCGGTAATGAGTGAGTCCATCCGAATCCTTTCGTCGGCAAAATAAGGAGAACCGTTGACATTAGAACCTTAATTTTTGGCATGAACGTGCATTAGTGCATTGTTACCAGCAGTTAATAAGCGTTGAGCTCGGTCAATACTTGGATGGGTGACCGGGTGCTGTACTGACTGGGCTGATCAGTGTCCAGAATAATAGGAACTGTGGACACTCTCGTGTTCTGGCACATGTAGGCACCGTCGTGATATGACTGAAACAATGTTGAAAACGACGTTAAATCCTACTCACTCACTTGTTACCAGCAAGTTCTTATCTGAAATAATTCTGATTGAAATTAGATTGATAATCAACACTTCAGTATATTGTTATATATATGTAAGCTGTACCCTGTAACGTGTATCCTATTTCACATCCAAACATGTCATCATTGGGCAACTGTGGTCCGTTTTGCTCCAGCGTTTTATCGCATTTAATGAGTAGGCCTATCAGTTACTCTTCGGCTAAATATACCCTACTGCATATACCCTCAAACATTCAGCGCTGTTTGCACAACGAAGGTGAGGTGGTTTAACGTTTATCAATGAAGAAAATCACGGATCAACTGCCATAGAATATAATGTGAACAAGGAAAACGGAATAGTACATTCATCAGATTGCCGATACCCAAAACGTGTTGTCTCATATATCTAGATAACAACGTGATGTACAGACGCTATTTATTCGTCTTTGTGCCGGTTATGCTCAGGAGAATCACATAGAATCATTATTATCTTGTGCATAGAAGGTGTTGTGATTCAAAAAGTTGTTTTGATCCTGGACAAGGGCACTAAAAACCAAAAGAGAGATGTACATGTATTTTCACACGTAAAGCTTGAAATCTAGTGAACCTATATTATTCAATCTGTTTCCTTTAAAAAAAATGTAAAATTAAATAGGTGATCGTTATTTATTTTGGAATGAAGGCGCATTAGGAGACTCTTACCAACAAGTTCTGAGCTGACCTATTTTTGATGAAAATTTCTGGTGATTTTTGATGAAAATCAGTGGCGATTCTGACTTGGGCAGTGCCCATCTTAATATACGCAGGATTTCAACTGGGGGTGGGGAGTTCAGTTCGCGTTCGAGTCCTAATGCCTACTGTACTTCGTAGGTCCTGTGACGTCAGTCACACGGCTCATGTTGGTTTAAGTAACTTTATTTGCTCAAAGGCAACAGGGAGCGAAATAAGCATATGCTTATCAGGACGTCTCCCCAGTACACAGTATATTCGTACAAGTAAAGATTGCAATAAAGCAGATTATTTACATATAAATAAGGTAATGGCGTTTAACGTGAATATCAAAATAGAAAATTTATCAAAACGATTGAAATTAATTAATGTCCAGAAACTATGGTTGAGAAAAACATCTGCGTGCTCTGCGCAAGTCATCAAGTCTGGCTGGCCGCAAAAGAAATAGGATTTGAAGTGATGATGATAGCACAAATAAATCAGGCAAACCGTTTAGAGGAAGCAACAAATTTTCCCAATGCACAGAGTATACTAGTATTTGTTTCGGTATTTTGCTCGGGGTCGCCTAGCAGCAGAAATAAAGCGGGTGGCACGCGCGAAAACAGGTAAAAATTTTCGAGGTCACTTAGAAGTGAAACTCTTTGCTCTCGGAATAAAGGACAGTGAAAAAAGAAATGTTCAATGGTTTCGTCTGCATTTCTACAATTGCATAGAGCGGAATTGGACAGGAAGTTATCGAACAAGTGAGTTTTTAAATTGCTACAACCATTTCGCAGGCGACATAAGATAATGTTTTCTTTTCGAGAACAAACGTAATACCAAGGCGGAGGGTGGGGTATGCGTGTCATGTTTTGCAATCTGCTTTTAAATATCGCTAATGTTGGGGAGCTTGTTATTGGGGTGGGCAGTAAATTCCAATCACGAAGAGTGGCCGGGAAAAAGGATCTCTGAAATAACTGAGTTCGGCACCTATATGGGGTAAATACATCTGCATTACGAATATTATAGGGGTTTCGTTCATTTGCCATAACAGGAAGATGGTCGAACAGAGAAACTGGTGTCATCCCATTTACAACTCGATAAAACATTTCCAGTCTGTGCTCCTTTCGTCTCATTGACAGAGGCTTAAATCCAGCTTCCTCATATAATGATTGGGTACTAGCACTACATGTTATTCCGGTTATAGTTCGAAGTGCGTCTTTTTGTATATTTTCAAGTCTAATAGTAGATGTTTGAGTAAGATTGTCCCAAACGACGTCGGCATATTCCAAACTCGGCCTTAGAAAACTTTTGTACATGATTTCCAGACATTTTCGATTTAGTATATATTTTAAACCCTTAAATATTGACAGTTTTTTCTGAGCTTTATACACAAGATCTTCAATATGGTCATTCCAGTTGGCCTTATTGTTCAATATGACACCAAGGTGCTTATGGTTCGCTGAGTCTAGAAGGATTGAATTTTGAAAATATAATACAATGGAGGACGGTAACTGCCGCAGTGATGCTAGGAGTGAAACAGTTTTAGATGAGTTGAAGTCCACCAGCCATGTTTTTGCCCATTCGGTTATTTTTCCCAAGTCCCGATTGATAAAATCAAGCTGTGAATACAAGTCGTCGGAAATAATATATAAACACGTGTCATCTGCGAAAAGGCGTATATTATTAACGATGTTAGCAGGTAAGTCGTTTATAAATAAGAGAAATAAAAGGGGACCAAGAACTGAACCTTGTGGTACGCCCGCGTGGAGGTGTAAAATTGTAGATTCCTTGCCTTGAATGACGACACGCTGGCAACGGCTCATAAGGTAACTTTCAAACCAGGTCAAAAGACTACCGCAAATGCCAAATTGTTTTAATTTGTGAATGAGGCCTTTATGCCAAACTCTGTCGAAGGCTTTAGATATATCGAAAAATAAGAAAAGCACTTCCTTCTGCTCATCAAGTGCTTTGGTCAAATCGAAATAAATATCTAGCAGTTGAGTAACGGTAGATTGTGAAGGGAGGAAACCGGATTGGCATGGAGTTATATCATGCCTTAAGTAATTATATATATATTTAAATACGACTCTTTCCATCACTTTGCTAAGACAGCTTAAAAGTGATATTGGACGATAATTGCTAGATGAGTGACGCTCACCTTTTTTATATAGCGGTGTAACATTTGCAAGTTTCCAATCGGTCGGAAATTTAGAGCTTTTCAACGATTGGTTAAAAAAACGGGCAAGTATTGGTGACAATACATTTCTTGATTCGAACAAGCATTTCGGACTAATTTTATCTGGTCCTATAGCTTTGGTAGTGTTCAGGTTAGACAATATATCAAATACATCAGTAGGGGTAATAATAAATGAGTCTAAAGAATTAGCAGTGTACATGGATAAAGGAGGCAATTGAACATTCGAATCATCAATACTAGCAATACTTGTAAAAAATGAATTTAAAATTTCAGCTTTTTCCGCACTCCCATGTGCAAAAGAACCATCATTTCTCTCAAGCGGTGGAATTTCGCTGAAGTTGACATTGCCGTCCTTCAAAAACGATTTGCTCAACTTCCACCAATCCTTAGAACCAACCCTACCAATCTCAATTTTCTCTGCTGTTTTTGTCTTATTATCTTCTTTCGCGGAACGAACGAGTGAATTTACGTAATTTCTTTGTCGCTTGAAAAGCACAACGGCTCATGTTGTAGATATATAAACAAAAACTTTTACACAAAACAGTTCACTTAATGAATATGGTACAATACCTGTAGACGGTCTTCTGTTATCTAAGATAACCCTCGGTACAAAAATGATTTAGTGGTGTGTAACCTACAACTATGCAAAGTAAGACAGAAATCAATAAAACTGCTTTAGTGTAATCATTCATTGGTGTTTATATGTCTGTAAAAATATCGTTATTGGGTGCCTACAGGCTCCATTGGTGAAATTGAGGGAAAATGTAACGATCTGTTTGTCCATGTGAGTATGATCGACACTGCTGAAATGCAATCTTATGTAAAATGACAAATTACCATGCACAAACTAAAAAGACATCCCAAATAAATAGAAAGATGGCGTGGGAGTCTAAACAGATGAGTGTATGCAGTTGTTTGGTCGATTACAAGATGAAGAACTTGATTACAGAGAATGAAGAATTTAGTGCTATTATTGCATCAGGGCACGAAATAATGTTCATGTGTCTGAAAAGTCCCATCTGTAATATTTTCTTGTGACAGGTAGAACAACAAACGCAACTCAAAAATAAACTTAATGTTTTGCCGACATCGTTCTCAACTTCATTACGATATATGTGTGAAGAACGTCAAGGGAGGTAAGTTGTCCAACAATGTGCTATGTGTGACTGGCGGGTCCCCACGAACGCCTGTTTATTGCTTATGTCTTGGGGAAAAATTGAAAGTTCCCAATATTTTACCTTGTTGTCTACATTGTCCCTTTTTGTGTGTTTTATTTTCGTAGCAGGAAGCACTTGAAGAGACCGACAATCATATATCTGAAAAGAAATTGACTTTTCAAACTTTTGAAATGTATCGTTTCCTCAAACAAACTAATGTGGAGGAAACTCGGAAAGGTCGGGCGGCTTGCCGACCTGCCGTGATTGTGCCACTGACACTGGCACTGATTGATCAGCTAGTTTAACTACGACTGTCTGTTTCACATTGAGAGGGAACGGAATTTTCGTCAATATATTGGAGACAATTTTTCTGTGAGCAGTGAAATTTTGCACATCATCTGAACATGATTTCTGCATTTTTATCCTGAAGTATACATAGATTTCTTGCTCATGTTTTCATACTGTAACAAGACAGACGAGCTGGGGCAATGAGTTGACCAATGTCATTGTTGAATTTTATGAGTGAGGTTACATGCCGAATTACTTTGCCCCCTGATGCCATCAGATCCGTCAAGAGATCTATCTATAAAATGCGAGGTAATATAATTGGATATTTTCTTCGGTTCTGAATAGATTTCCTTCAAATTGCAGGTTAGTATTTATTCTCAAAAACTGAATACATTAGGCTCCTTCCTGTAGCCTTGGCCCACAGGAGAGCTGCTGTAGAGAGTGATAATTGGAAAAGAAATAAATAAGCATTTATTTTGAATGACAAATTGGTGGAAGGGGGTGTGAGAAAATAAATATGTATGTGTGGTGCAAAATCTTGGTAAATCAAGACGGTAAATCAGTGGAATATAACACTATGAAAACTTTGTGCAAAATGTTCGCCAATATTCTATGAGATCCCATAATAAGCCAATGATGAACATTTCTACCTTTTTTCTCTGACAATGGCTGACATTTACTTCACGGAAATTAACATTTTCGCACTTCACAATCTTTTGATATTTTCTACCCCTAACAAAGCCAGAATTTTTGGCGGGAGTAAACTCTTTGGTCTTTATGGTTTTCCACGCACACTTTCTGGAAATGCTGCCATATTTGCATACTGTTTCAGGATAATGTTTTTATATTAAATCACATGCTAACCGTGTAATTACTGTGGGAGTGAATTGGAAATTGTTTCAACAAGCTATCCATCTGATTAGCTAACAATAGTAGTTTTTGATTCACACAGGATTGTTTATAGGGCTGAATTAATATTCTTTGATATATCTGAGTTTACTGAGATTGGTGGTGGTGGAGAGCTAACACCAGGGGGAAGTTGACCCTGTTGGAATACCATACAGCCATTTCAGTCCATCTATCTGCGCTTATGTAAGAAAGCTGTTTCCATCTTTATGGAATACTATGAATAATAACAAACTTCACGAGTTCAAATGGAACATTGGTGGTGTTCTGTCGTATATGGCCGAAAACGGCATGGCACCGTAGGCGTATCAGAAGTTTCGCGCAAACTGTGCCAAACATTGACAAACTTATCAAAGATCGCAGAATCCGAGGAAAGGCACAGAAAGAAATAAAGGAATAACAATGAAACACATTAGGGATAACTGGTTTCTCTTACGTTTATTATCAACATTTCATACATGATTGTCAGATAATATTGTCGCATTTCATAATGTTAAGAAGTTTGAAAATATTACTAATACTTTCCTTGCAAGAAGAATAATAAAATGAGAGTTACTAGTTCCATCCCCATTCTCGTAAATGGCTCTTCTAACAGCTTTTAGAAGGTTTTTTTTAGAGGAGTGATCGCTTTTCTGGCTGCCGATTCTCCAATTAGGGGACTGGTATGTGTTGGAGTATGGCAGAGACCGTTTCCTCAGAGTGGTCACCACCATTGGCATGGAGAATATTAAAATAGTTTGGTGATAGAGACTGCTGAGAATCACTGGAAATGGCCATCTACTACAGGGAGCAGAATCTGAGATGATCCAGAGACTTGAATAAACCTGATGTAGCATATATAACCATTGCCACTAATCAGTTCACAGAGAAGTTTGATAAGATTATACATGTAGCCTTCAGGACATTTATAATCAGACAATACTTAAATTTCTTGAATTTCACACTGAATTGACCACTAATCATGTTGATGAATTTCAAAATTTATATAGTTATTTAATTATATTGTTCATGTTGCTTGAGACACGTTTGTGACACGAGGTAAACATAAAGAGTCGGCGGATCAAACGGTGGGGCGTATTCTATATATTGAGTATAGAGAATATCCATACTTCCACCATCAAGGAGTTCAAATGATTCCGAATTAAAATGTATTTCTTCACATTTTAGATCAGTTTACTTTAGTCCATGCCGTTGCAAGTGAACTGCTCCATCGTTTCATCTGCTGATGGGTCGGCTACATGAGGAATGTCACTCTTGTGACTCAACGTCACAACTCGACAACTGTAGACTATCGGTATTGCATGTTACGATCGAAAGGAGATAATCAGGATTCAGACACCGTATCCCTTCAATATTATATTGTGTATCAGTACCACCTTGCTATTTCAGAGCATGGTATCTCAAAAGAGATATCTTAAAGTAGCCCAGTAAGCAGAACAGAATTAGCATTCGTTCCTAATTATAAAATCTTATGTAGGCCTACGTATGTTTCATAGCTCATGCTAAATTGTCAAAAAAAATTGTGTGCGAAAAAAAAAAAAATACTACAAAACGAAAACGGAGGATCCTCTTGACTATTTCACTTGTACTATAACAACCGACATGTCACGTACAGTTTCTAGAATTCTTGAAACTCTGTTAACTTGTAAAGATAATATCTTGGTGTTTTCCTGTATCCTTTTTATACGCCCGCCAAAAAGGCGGACGTATTATGTGATGGCGGTTTCCGTCCGTCTGTCCGTGTGTCCATGTGTCCGTCCGTCCGTCTGTCCGTCCCCCGTGTCCGGTCTATATCTGGAACACTTTTCCATTTACAGTTCCAATTTTTGGTGAGTGGATACCCTATGGGGAGACGATGTGTCGCGTATAAAAATGAAGGTCGAGGTCAGAGGTCAAAGGTCACTGGCCTGAAAAACAGGAAATCACTGAAGTGTTCGTGTCCGGTCTATATCTCTGAATGTTTTCTATCCACAGTTGCAATTTTTTGTGAGTGGATACACCAGGTGGAGACGATGTGTCGCGTACCGAAATTCAGGTCGAGGTCAGAGGTCAAAGGTCACTGTTGCCTAAAATCAGGAAATCATTGATCATTGATAGTTTTCTATCTACAGTTCTAATTTTTGGTGAGTGAATGCCCTAGGGGGAGACGATGTGTTGCATACCAAATGTATGTCAAGGTCAAAGGTCAGTGGTACCGAAAAATCAGGAAATCATTAAAAACTTCTAATTTTTTTGTGAGTGGATTCAATAGGGGGAAATGATGTGTTGTATACCAAACATTGGGTCAAGGTCGAAGGTCAAAGGTCACTGTCCCCAAAATTAGGAAATTAATAAAAATATTTTTTTGTGTCAGCATTAGGGGGACACGATGTGTCACATACCAAAATGTAGGTCAAGGTCACTGTCACCCCAAAATCATGAAATTGTTAAAAATCTTAATTTTTTTGTGTCCATTGATATATTAAGGGGAGACAATTTTGTCATGTACCAAAATTCAGGTCAAGGTTAATAGTCAAGGTCACTGTGACCCCAGAATCAAGAAATTTTTAAAAATTACTTTTTTGTGTCAGTAGATATATTAGGGGGACATAATGTGTCACGTACCCAAATGTAGGTCAAGGCCGAAAGTTAAGGTCACTGTGACCCCCAAAATTATGAAATTGTTAAAAACCATGATTTTTTGTGTCCATTGATACACTGAGGGAAGACGATGTGTCATGTATCAAATTCAGGTCAAGGTCAAAGGTCAAGGTCACTGTGACCCCAAAATCAGGAAATCATCAAAAATAACTTTTTTCTCCCAGTAGATACATTAGAGGAACATGTGTTACATACCAAAATGTGGGTCAAAGGTCAAGGTCACTGTGACCCAAAAATCAAGAAATCATTAAGTCACATTTTCATATGCCTGTCAAAGACGAGGTCGTGTATGTGATATCTCTAGTTTCAAGGTATGATTGGTACCAAACTTTGAGTATACCATACTCGCATGGCGAAGAGAAGCCATACATTTTGAGATCAATTTGCCAAAGGTCAAGGTCACACAGTCCCTCAAAACTGAATCAAGTTTTCAGAGTTCTCTCCCCTACATGTTTATGGCATTTGTCCTGTGGAGTTTGAAACAGCTACAATTTAGTTAAAATAATGTGAAATAAAAACCATACATTTACTAATTCGATGGGGAGAGAGGTCCTTGATGAACTTCATAATTGTTTATTAACTCAAGAACAAAGGTTTACTTCATCACTTTCTTCTTCCTTCATGAACAGTTCTCTCGGCTGAAAGGAATCCATTTGCAGGAAAACTACTATTCTCCTGTGTTTGACTATTCTTGATTTCAGTGTGAGATTTGTGAGCTCTCGGCTCTTGCTTCAAGGTCAACTAGTTACCTAAAGTTAAACCCATTTTAGTTAATCATTCAAAGATCTGATATAGGTTACATTCTAAGAAGCACAAAATTGTAGACCTTTCTCTGGATTGATAGCTACCAATTGGAATCAAGGTTATTAAACCACCTTGAAATTTGGACCAATGTAATTCCAGATATACGGGCGTATATTGAAGCCCCTTGGGCTCTTGTTTCGATCTCTTTCGCTCAAAATAAATTCAAAATTCTGCAAACAAAATTACTAATCAATTGTTATACCCTCCGTACACGTAGTGTAGGGGGCGTATACTGGTTTCAGCTTGTCCGTCCGTCCGTTTGTCCGTCAGTCCGTCGGTTCGTCCGTTCGTAACATTTCGTTTCCCGGAGCATAACTTGACAACCGCTACTCGGATTTCTCTCAAATTACATCTATTGTGGAAACTGTTATGTTAATTGATGAAATACTGGATGAAAGCATATGGAATAACACTTTGACCAATTGTTATTGTTAAGAAAAAAAATATACAGAAGATGTGAAACAATCTTGCAATGTGCTAGAGAAAAAAGAAATACAGTTTTTTTGTCATTGTCTCACTATCATTGTGTTGTAAAATTTCGTCATTATAATAATGCGAGGCCTTTTTTGTAATTTAGACTTGGCAAAAATGTTCGAAAATCTCAAAGATCCTGACTATCCTTAACTTAGCTTGCAAGCGAGTGAACAATGGAGTGGTACTTCACTTTATTATAGACTGAACAAAGGTACAGTATTTTTCTTTGCAACAGAGTAATCATTGAATTGGCTTTACTAAAGCAGTGATGTATCCGAAGCTGCCTGCTTCCTCAACCGAACTACAGGCATACCAATGAAAATGGCGAATTGGTGGAAGGGAGTGTAAGAAAATAAATATGTATGTGGTGGTGCAAAATTAGGTAAACCAAGACAGTAAATCAGGGGAATATAACGCTATTGAAACTTCGTGCGAAATGTTCGCCGATGTTTTATGAGATCCCATAATAAGCCAATGATGACCATTTGTACCTTTTCTCTCTGACAATAACTGACGTTTACTTCATGGAAATTAACATCTTCGCATGGCACAATCTTCTGATATTTTCTATCACCAAGAAAGCCAGATTTTTCGTCGTGAGTAAACTCTTTGGTCTGTACGGTTTTCCACGCACACTGACTGGAAATGATGTCATATTTGGATACTGTTTCAGGAAAATATTTATATATTAAACCACGTGATAACGGTGTAATTACTGTGGCAGTGATTTTGAAATTGTTTTAACAAGCTATCCACCTGATTGGCTAACAGTAGTAGTTTTTGATTTGCACAGGATTTATATAGAGCTGAATTCAGATGTAATATTCTGTGATATTATATCTGAGTTTACTGAGATTGGTGGTGGTGAGGTGCTAACACCAGGGGTTGGATGTTGGCAATGACCACATGCAGGGTTTGAATTTAAGAAAAGTCTGTACCTGTTACTAGTCGTCGAATATTTCCACTTTTCCGTTAATACTGAATAAAAGATTGATCTTCACATGTCATGATGAATGTGTTGTTGAATATGTTGCTTGCTCCTAAATAACTTAGCATAGCCTCTGATGGAACTATCTATGGAACTATTTGAGAATTCTGAATAAAAATGACTGCCCTTTAGATTTATTTCAATATTTTGTCTTTCTATTTTGTCGACTATACCACTTTGTCGTTCAGATATGTCTCTCCGAAGTGCACATCATAACACAACCACATGAAATCTGTAAATGGTTGGCTTTTCTTGATGAGGGTGTAATCTTGAGATGATTTAACCGTTTTATTCATGGAATGCAAGATTTTAAAACTAGTGTGGTACAGCGCGTAACGTTTGGGCCACTAATTTGGGGGTTATCAATGTCCAACAAAACATTTCATTCCTCATCGTTTATGATGCGATATATCCAAGGGTAGCTTTCTGTCCACGGGGTCAAGAAAGAGTTTCCAATTTGAAGTTTTATATTCCTGATGTTTGTCAAGTCTGTCTCACTCTTTATTTCTGTGTGGGCTTGCAAGATTTTTCACACTTCGAACATGTGAAATGCGAATTAACTGGTTATTGGGAAATGGTAAAGTGTTCAAATTTATGCAGCACACAAAACTGAAATCTATGGAAAAACGTTACCCATGTCGAGAGAGGACTTGAAGTGATTAACTGTAGAAATGCAACAGATCTCTGAAGGGAAATACTCCAAGTGAACTCCATCTCTCTCTTTCTCTATCTCAATCTTTCTCGCTCGCTCGCTGTATCTCTGTCTCTGTGGCGGGAAATAAATGTACTGGGTCACTCTGTAACAAAGAAGGTAATGAAGAAAACCATTCATGGCCACACAAATTCTGGTGAGTTCTATTTCTATGTCTAGCAACAGTCTTACAGTGAACCACGTCTTCATTTTTAACTGATAGAGCTGATCAAGTTTGCAGAACGGACCTTGAGCTGTTTTGTTACCAGTATGACAGATTTGTTTAGCATTCACTCATACAAGGCCATTTGCTCGATCTCGGTCTGATGGACGGATGCCAAATTCGAACTCACTCATGACTGAGCTATGCAAAACTGTAATACTGGTGAGCGAACAATCAGTCTACTGTAATATTTTCTGTCAAAACCTACCAGGTTACCATGATTAGAAAATGGATAACCTGTAGATTGTGTTTCAGGGTTAAATACGTAGTAACAACATCCAGGGAAACATCCAGGGTTACAATTACTGGTTTACAGCATACGCCTGAAGAAGGTAGTTTTATAGATTATATTTCCATTCAGTAAGTTCAGTGAGGTGGTCTATTTGATGTCCTAGTTGTGTACATTATGGTACACTGCATATTACAAAAAAAATAATAAATTGAGAAATGTTAAAAAAAAGTTAATTTCTCTTTGTAGATACCATTATGCCACGTAGAAAAGGGTGGAAGAAGTCGGGGGCCAGGAAGAGGACGTGGGAAGAAAAAGAAGAGACGAGTGACATTGACAAGGGTTATAACTTCCCTTCTAAATCAAAAAGTCCTCATGACGGTCAGGGTTTGCCCCCTAAAAAGGCGCCAAAACTCAAAACTCAAACCAAATCTGAAAAAATTAACGAAAGCCAATGTGAAAGCAGTTCACTGTCTCAAAGCCATTCCCGAAGCTATTTTCAAAACATTTCTCAGATAGAATCTCAGGTCTCCAATGAACTACAAAATGATGTTGAAGAGCTGACAAATGCTCAGGTGGATGCTGAAAATTTGGCCAATGAATTTCAGAACAGGAAATTGTGGGTACAAGGACGGTTTCATCAAGGGCATCGTCAGTTTGTAGAAAACAGCGGTAGGCAATGTGTAGCGAACAGCTTACTGTCCATAGTTTTCAGTAAAATCGTGAATATTTCTTCATGGACAGCAGATGATCTTGACACTATTCTTCAAAGTGGAGATGAGTTGTATAGCCTTTTAACAGCTTCCCCAACAATGACTGACGCATATCTCTTAGTTTCTGATTTACCACACGCAGTCGAGTTATTTGGCAAAACCTTCAGATTGACTCTAGGTGAATCTCTAACTGGCCTGATCAATAATACTGTGGAGATTGCTAACCTGGACATCCTGATGTCGCTTGACAATGCATTCGGAAAAGCATTATCAGAGTTTGATGCTTGTTTTGTGACCTTAGCAGAAAAGACATATGCTGTCATTCAGGAAGATGGGCGCTACTGTGTATTTGACAGTCATTCAAGAAATTCTGAAGGATTGCAAATCAGTGATGGGACTAGTGTAGCAATCCAGTTTAGAAATCTCAGTGGCGTGTATGAACATTGTTGCAAGTTGGGAGCATCTATGAACGTTGGTGAGAATACACAATTTGAGATAACTGGGATCAATATCATTGCTGGTGATGAGGCAAGATCTCCTGTCCATCAACATCCTGCTGAATGTGAATCCGATTTGGCTATTGGTCAAATTGACCGTACCAAGTTGTCATTTCACCCAATCACATCAAAGGTTCGTGAGCATCTGCGTAGTATACTTGCTATCGTAAATGAAAGGAATACAGAATCTCCGCAACACAACTCTGTAGAAGACATAGGAGAACCTTGTAAAACTGTGTCGATCGTTGGTGATGGTAACTGTTTCTTCAGAGCATTGTCTTATGCATTGAGTGGCACTGAGAAGAATCATAGAAAGATACGGTTAGCTGTTGTAAGATACCTCCAAGAGAAAGACCAAGCCTTTGTTCCTTTCTTGAGATCAGGATATACAAGCATTAAAGAGTATATCACACAGTCACGAATGCAATATTTGCAAACATGGGCTACTGAAGTAGAAATACTTGCAGCTGCTGATATGTTAGGGATTGATATTTGCACTTTCACTGGTACATGGGTAAAGTTTTCAAAGACGCAGATAAACAAGAGTATACCAAATGATGGAATGGCTATATACTTGAAACATAGTGACTCACACTATGAAGTTGTAGAGTGTGTTCAGGCAGCGGCAAATCAGTGTTCAAGTCGTCATCGAACAAGACTTGACAAATCTTTAACTGATGTTGAAGGAGAACGTATATCAAGGAAGAGACCAACAGATGGAGAAACTCAGCCATCAAAAGTTCTGTTGAACCAGAATATGAAAAAACGTAAGCTGGACCATAATTCAATTACCTGTCAAGGGAAAGGACCACAAAATAGTGAACATAGAGGTAAACGTGCACATGATCGACTACGCCGAGACCATCATCGACTGAAAAAAGCAGCTGAACGTTCTCCAGTTGGAAAAGAAGATTCAGATGTCAAGAGAATGAAGTTGACAAATGAAAAAGTTCGGTATTGGACCAGTGTTGAATTCAGGAATAAAAAGAAAATTCAAGCCAAAGTACGATATGAACAGGATGAGCAGTATCGTAAAAGTGTAAATGCATGTGCAATTCAGAAATACGAGCAGGATTTTGAGCATAGGGAAGCTATGAAAGCAGAGAGGATTAGAAAATACCATCATGATGAGCATGACCACGAAAGAACGAAAGCGCAGAGCGTTAGGAAATATCAGCAAGATGAGCAGCATAGGGAAGCTGTCAAAGCGCAGAGCGTTAGGAAATATCAGCAAGATGACCAGCATAGGGAAGCTGTGAAAGCGCAGAGCGTTAGGAAATATCAGCAAGATGACCAGCATAGGGAAGCTGTGAAAGCGCAGAGCGTTAGGAAATATCAGCAAGATGACCAGCATAGGGAAGCTGTGAAAGCGCAGAGCGTTAGGAAATATCAGCAAGATGACCAGCATAGGGAAGCTGTGAAAGCGCAGAGCGTTAGAAAATATCAGCAAGATGGCCAGCACAGAGAAGCTGTGAAAGCGCAAAGCATTCAGAAATATAACACAGCAAAGTTGAATCGACTACAGGAAAGAAAAGATATGGAGAAGGTTTCGGCTGCTTTTAAAGATGAGGTTTGTCATGGTCCCGACTGTATATGTTCAGTATGCCATCGAAGACTTTTCCGAAAAGGAGTTCTGCTTTGTAAACCAGAAACATACAAACAAAAAGGAAATAATGCAGCACAGTTTGCAGAGACATGTATTTCAGATGTATTCGTCCATGAATGTACAGAAGTATGTAGTGATGACTGCAGGAGCTCGACCCTGTGGATTTGTTTCACGTGCCACCGAAAAATTCTTCATGGTAAAATGCCAGCTGAAGCTGCAAGAAACAACCTGGAATTGATTACAATTCCCAGAGAATTGAAATGCCTCAACCCTCTAGAACAACATTTGGTTGCTCTTCATATTCCATTCATGAAAATGGTAGCACTCCCACGAGGTGCACAACACGGCGTCCACGGACCAGTTGTTTGTATTCCAACTAGTATTGAAATAGCCACTAACATTTTGCCAAGATGCCAGTCTGACGATCAAATGATCCGAGTGAAATTGAAGAGAAAGCTTACGTACAAAGGTCATTATCAATACCAGTTTGTGAGAAAAGCTCATGTCAAGGACGCTGTTGAATATCTGGAGAGAAACAACAAATGGTACAAGGATATATACTTCAACAGAGATTGGGTGAACCCTTTGCCAACCGTAGAAGAAAATGAAGACGAATCTGATCACGATGATAGTGATACACTACCTGAATTGACAGAGGCTGAAGATCAGATGGAAAAAGAAAATGAAGATGAAGAAAAGCTGCATGGAATGTTCCTAGACACATGCTTACAGCCAGCTGACATCGGCCAAGAAGTGCTTGATCAACACTTTGACAACATTGTGTCCATTGCCCCTGCTGAAGGAAATAGTCCTGTGAAGCTTCTCATGGATAAAAGTAATGAAGCCAAATCGTTTCCAGGATTATTTCCAACTGGATCACCCACGTTTCATGATCACCGTGAGCAGAGAATTACATTGGCGCGCTACTTGCATACACGATTGATGAACGCTGACAACAGGTTTTCAAGCAACACAGACTATATCTTTTATGCTCAATATATATCAGAGATATATCAAGTTTTGTCAAGCGTGTCTATTGCCTTGAGGAAAGGATCTGGCCAGGCATGTGGTAAAAAGGTGACTTCACAGACTCTTACTGACAAAAATTCACTCGGGGAGATTTTGAAACATGATGAAGGCTATAAGTTTTTGAGACCGATTCGAGGAACACCACCTTTTTGGCAAGCAGCACAAAAGGATCTATTTGCAATGCTCAGGCAAATAGGGATTCCTACTTGGTTCTGTTCATTTTCATCTGCTGATATGCGATGGACAGCAGTACTGGAGACTATTTTGAGAGAGGAGGGCGACTCACGGAAAGCTAGTGAACTTGATTGGTCTGAGAAGTGTGGTATATTGCGAAGGAATCCAGTAACAGCAGCCAGAATGTTTGATCACCGATTTCATACTTTCTTGAAAAAGATCATTATGTCTCCTGCCCAGCCAATTGGAAAGATTATAGATTACTTCTTTCGTGTTGAGTTCCAGCAACGTGGTTCTCCACATACTCACTGTTTGTTCTGGGTGGAGAATGCTCCTAAAATTGACAAAGATGATGACGAGGCTGTTACATCATTTGTGGATAAATATGTCACCTGCGAAATGCCATCTCCAGAAGAAGATGAAGAACTGTATAACATTGTGAATGCTGTTCAAAAGCATAGTACACGACATTCGAAGACATGTAGAAAGAAAGGCACGACATGTAGGTTTGGAATGCCAAGAAACCCTTCCAAAAAAACTTTCATTTCCCGTCCTGCCAAGAGTGCACAATGTGATTGTGAAACAGATGGCGATGATCAAGATGACTGTAATGACATACACAAGGATGAGCCGTTAACAAATGAGAAAGCAAAAGCAATTCTGGAGCAAGTTTGGAAAGCAATTTCTGCTCCCGAGAAGAATTTTGAGACCGTGGATTCTCTATTCGAAGAACTTGGGATATCACAAGATGTGTTGGAAAAAGCATGTAACAAAATTACAAAGAAGACAAATGTAGTTTTGAAACGAAATCCTCAAGACATTTGGGTGAACCAATACAATCCACATCTTCTGCGATGCTGGGATGCCAATATGGATATACAGTATATCAATGATGCATACTCTTGTGTTGTGTACATTCTTTCGTACATTTCCAAAGCAGAAAAAGAGATGGGTTTGTTGTTGGATCATGCTCAGAAAGAAGCAGGAAAAGGAAACCTTGATGCGAAGCAGAGTATGAAGAGATTGGGTGGTGTCTACCTTCACAATAGAGAACTTAGTGCACAGGAAGCGGTCTACAGAGTGTGTAACTTGAGATTGAAGGAAGGATCAAGAAAGGTTCAGTTCATCCCAACTGGTGTTGAACCCATCAGAATGAGTTTACCTCTTGATGTTCTGAAGAAAAAAGGTGAATGTGGTGATTTGGATGAAGACGATATCTGGATGACAAGCCTTGTTGACAGATACAAGAACAGACCAAAGGGAGAAGAGTTTGAGGACATGTGTTTGGCCAGCTTTTGCTCCGAATACAGGGTACTCTCCAAATCTGAGATTTCCAGTCATGATGGCAAAGAACGTAAAAATCCAATTATTAAATTGGAGAACGGCCTTGGTTATGTGCTCAAAAGATCTAGAACTGATCCAGCCATTGTGAGGTATGCACGGTTTTCGCTCACCAGAGATCCAGAGAAGTACTATCAAAGTATGTTACAGCTGTTTCTGCCTTACACATTTGATACTCAGTTGAAACCTCCAAATTTTGAGTCGTATGAAGATTTCTACCGAACAGGTGCTATCAAATTTGGATGCACGAAGTTGGAACATGTAAAGGCTGTAGTTGACCGGAATCGAGCACTGTTTGAGAAAGAGGCTGATGTTCTTGACAGAGCAGAGGAACAACTTGACACAAGTGGTCCTTTGGAAGACGCATGGGCACAAATTTCACCTGAGACGGAAGCAGAAAGGTTGAGATGTTTGCAAGAACAGTCTGTCAAATCTTATGAACCAAACGATGATGCAGACATTCCAGACTTACTGCATAAGGAGAATCAGCAATGCCGAATTGAATTACGTCAGTGTACTTTAACAAAAGACGAAGCTGAACCAATGCTGAGGTCTCTTAATGCCAAGCAATCAGAAATATTCTACACTGTTCGACAATGGTGCTTGAATAAAAGCAATGGCAAACAAGCAGAACCGTTTCATGTATTTGTCACAGGAGGTGGAGGAACGGGGAAGAGTCACTTGATCAAGACGATTTATTATGAAGCAACACGAATTCTTGCACATGCAGCACCAAACCCTGATGATATTTCTGTCTTGCTCACAGCCCCAACAGGTGTTGCAGCATTCAACATCGGAGCGGCAACAATTCACAGCACTTTCTCAATCGGAATAAATCTAACAATATCGCCCGTCTCGCAACTGGGTCAAGAAAAGTTGAATACCCTACGTTCAAAGCTCGACACCCTGCAAATTCTTATCATTGATGAAATTTCTATGGTAGATGACAAGCTACTTATTTACATTGATGAGAGGTTGCAGCAGATAAAACAAAACAAGTCACCATTTGGAAAAGTGTCTGTAATTGCCGTTGGTGACTTTTACCAGCTGCCACCGGTGATGGCTACACCGTTGTTTGCTGCAGAAAGCAAAGTTGCGTTTTTGTGGAATGAGCTTTTCAGCATTGCGGAGTTGACCGACATAATGAGGCAGAAAGATGCAACATTTGCTGAAACTTTGAATCGCTTGCGAATCAGAAAGAGAGAAGATCCATTGGAAAGAGAGGATATGACCATGCTTCAGGACTGTGAAACTGGTGAAGAGTCTCCTGCAATCCACATTTTTGCTACAAATGCCCAAGTTGATGACTACAACGTCAGTAGGCTCCATTCATCATGCTCAGATCCTGTGTGTATTGAGGCCCAGGATTTTACAAGGATGAACAAGACTGGGAAATTAGAGAGAAAAAAAGGCTATCACAGCAAAGTGTCCAACACCAATTTGGCAAGGACTGTGACACTAGCGATTGGAGCACGTGTGCTACTCACAAAAAACATAGACGTGTCTGATGGACTCGTGAATGGTGTTTTTGGGACAGTGAGCCACATCGCTTTCAAACCCGGTGAGAGATTCCCTTCCATTGTATATGTTGTGTTTGATAATGACAAAGTTGGTCAGGAACTTAGGAAGAAAAAGGCCTCTCTCTCATCCTTACCACCGAACAGTACTCCTCTTGAACCACAGGAAGATAAGGTCTGTAACAATGGTGGAATTAGACGACAATTCCCACTGAGGCTGGCTTGGGCTTGCACAATACATAAAGTGCAAGGCTTGACATTGAAAGATGCAGTTGTGTCATTGAAGAAAATCAGAACACCAGGACAAGCATATGTGGCTTTGAGTCGAGTTACGTCAGTTGATGGCCTCATCATTCAGGATTTCAAAGAATCAACAATATTCTGCAATGAGAAAGTTGAGAACGCAATGTCAAATATGCCCCAGTTTCTCTGTGGACCACAAGACCTGACTGTGTCATGTGCATGTACAATTATCATGCATAATATAGGGGGCCTGAAATCACATGTTCAAGATATTATGTGTGATAGAAGATTTCTGGAAGCAGACTTCATTTGTTTGACCGAAACCTGGCTCTCTCAGATGGATCCACAAGGTAAACCAGAACTAAATGAGTTCACATTCTGCCACAAGCCAAGATTTGAAAGTTATGGAACATCGCAGATGGTGTTATCTGACCTAAAACAGCAATCTCATGGTGGTGTTGGAGTTTATTTCAAGGTAAATAGAAGTTGGGACTTGTTGCATCTGTCAGTTTCTAACCTGGAGTACATGGCATTCTATCTGAAAGACTCGAAAGTTGCAGTTGCGGTTATATACAGACCCCAGTCCTACACTCCGGATGTGTTCAGAAAGAACTTGCTACTTCTGGTGGAGGAAATGGGTGAGTATCCTGGTGGGAACATAATAATGGGAGATTTCAACCAAAATCTACTTGTATCTTCATCCATACAGAAGCTGATGGAAAACCAGGGGTTCGTGCAGTGTGTTACAAAGCCAACTACAGAAAGTGGAACCATAATTGACCATGTCTATGTCCGAAGAGCTGACATGAGTATAACTGTAGATGTTTTGCCGACCTATGTTGGTTTCCATGAAGCGGTGTGTATTAAGATGTGAGGGACATCCATACAGAAACCAATCGAAAAACGTGGGTTCATGCAGTGTCACACAACCAACTACAGAAAATGCAACTATAATTGGCGGTTTGTTTGAGGAGCTGACATGTGTATAACATAAATATTCTGTCAATCGATATTCGTTTCGGTAAAGTGTCTGATCTGACATTCATTATCCAGCCATCACCCTTACAAAATATCAGCCTCCATAATCAAAAGACCTTTTTTATAAGACAGCATAAGCACCAAATTCCATCCCCCATACAGAATAAGAGCACCACAATATCAGCATCCATAATCGAAACAGCATTGGCACCGAGTTCCATCGCCTTACAGAATATCAGCGTCCAGAATATCGGCATCCATAATCGAAACAGCATTGGCACCAAATTTCATCGCCTTACAGAACATCAGCGTCCAGAATATCAGTCCGCGTTCATAATCACACCAAATTTCATCACTCTCACAGAATATCAGCGTCCACAATATCAGCGTCCATAATGGAAACCGCATTACCACCTAATTTCATAGTCTTACAGAATATCATCGTTCAGAATATCCGCATCCATAATCGAAACTACATTAGCACCAATTTCCATCGCCTTAAAGAATATTATGTCTCAGAATATCAGTGTCCATAATCGAAATAGCATTAGCACAAAATCCCATAGCCTTAAAGAATATCGGCATGCAGAATATCGGCATCCATAATCGAAACGGCATTGGCAACAATTACCATCGCCCTTATACGGAATATGAGCATTCAGAATATGCGCGTCCATAATCAAAATCGCATTAGCACCAAATTCCGGTAGATACTTCTTGTAGGAAGTCTTACTCTTTGTGCAACTGAAAAGGTCTCAGAATATCAGCGTCCATAATCGAAACCGATTAGCACAAATTCCATAGCCTTAAAGAATATCAGCGTCCAGAATATCGGCGTCCATAATCGAAACAGCATTAGCACCAACTTCCGATAGATACTTCATGTAGGAAGCTATTGTCTTACTCTTTGTGCAACTGAAAAGGTCTCAGAATATCAGCGTCCATAATCGAAACCGATTAGCACAAATTCCATAGCCTTAAAGAATATCAGCGTCCAGAATATCGGCGTCCCTAATCGAAACAGCATTAGCACCAAATTCCATCGACTTAAAGAACATCAGCGTCCAGATTATCTGTCAGCGTTCATAATGAAACCAAATCTCATCACCCCCGCAGAATATCAGCGTCCACAATATCAGCGTCCATAATCGGAATTGCATTACCACCTAATTTCATAGCCTTACAGAATATCAGCATTCGGAATATCCGCATCCATAATCGAAACTACATTAGCACCAATTTCCATCGCCTTATAGAATATCCGCTCTCATAATCGAAACAGCATTAGCACCAAATCCCGTCGCACTCATACGGGCATCCAGAATATCAGCGTCCATAATCAAAACCGTATTAGCACCAAATTCCATAGCGTTAAAGAATATCACCATCCAGAATATCGGCATGCATATTCGAAACTGCATTGGCACCAAATCCCATCACCCTTATACAGAATATGAGCATTCAGAATATCCGTGTCCATAATCAAAACCGCATTAGCACCAAATTCCCGTAGATACTTCATGTAGGAAGCTATTGTCTTACTCTTTGTGCAACTGAAAAGGCTGAAGTCTAGACATCGTTGTCCCCAGACTTGGCTATTGTATGCATTGTCTCGTGATCCTTACATCAAGAATATTGGCATCCATAATCAAAACAGCATTAGCACCAAATTCCATCGCCCAAACAGAATATCAGCATCCAGAATATCGGCGTCCATGATTGAACCGCATTAGCACCAAATTCCATCACATTACGGAATATCAATGTCCATAATAAAAAAAGATTAGAACCATATTCCCTCGCCTTACAGAATGTTATCGATAGAAAAATGCATTAGCACCACATCCAATGGCCTTATGGGATATCAGCATCCATAATTTAAAGACCTTTTTCATAAAATTTATAACAAAATTCCAACACAGATCTCTGATTTCTATTCTCCAGAGGCTGCTCGCATGTGATAAAATATAGCTCATTTCGCATCATACGGAAATATGAACTGGTGGGCAAATTTGCTGACCTGCAAATTCTTGATTCTCACACGTATATTCCTGTCCGTAGAGAGATAAGAGATTACTCGATTGCAACACCGGGAATGCCGTCTCCTTCGATTTTTCCAGAGCCATTCCAGCTACATGGTCACTATTCATACGGAGAAATTCCCTATACTTTTACCGAACGTAACCAGACACCATGGAATTTCAGAGCTGTCAGAGGCCTAGAGCTCCCTCAGTGTGTGAACCCAGAGCACATCATATGTGGGGCGATCATGTAGCGACCTAATTATACAATACGCAGGCAATGTTTTCAATGCAGAGCATAGCGCAGATTCAACATCCTAGATACTATGTGGTTGAATGCACTTCACACTAATTATCTTCCTTCCTAATTACATATTGATTAGCAAGTGACCAAGTTTATAACTGAACATATTTGAACATATTCATTTCAACATAGACACTGATTTTATATATTGTTAATACATTCATGTTATATTTCAAAGAACTGGGTGAGATACTGACAATACGTACAACAAAAACCATTTTGTCATATTAAGCTGTCCAATTATTTTTGGATGAATAAAAATCTATCGATAAAATAGCTTTCTATGTTTGTTATATTTTCTGAAAGATAAGTATGGGTTAGCCCTAATGACAAGAACTGGTTCCAGGATGTACATGGAACTGGCAGGAAATACAGATTTGTGGAAAAACGAGCAGCTATATTTGTCTACCAGTCGGTATGGCTTAACCAATGCATGATATGTATTAAGATCACTTATATTTCAAGATTGTGACGGTTCCGTGTTAACGTATGACATCAGTATTAGTTATAGTAGCTATTCGGTTAAAACCAACCATGTGAGGGGAGGCCTCAATAATCTGAAAAATATTCATTAACAGATAGGGTATATGCGCAATAACATACTAGTGTATTTCAACACGTTCTGTAGATATAGTCGAGGAATGGATGTATTTATTTCATCAACAAAGCGTCATAGCGCAACACAGGGAAATAATAACTCTTCAACGGGAGAACAAAAGACTAATTGACGAATTGAATGGACAAAAAAGGCGCCCATTAGTCGAAAATATAAATGCGACTAACACTCAAGAAGTGAACAATATTGCTGGAATTGGAGATGAGGATGTAAGAAGTCCTTGTAAGAATGCAAAGGTGAAGCGACGCAACAGAAAAATCGCCAAGCCATACTCCCAACTAGGAGAAGTTTACCGAATGTTGTGATGATTTGGATGAAGATATAAAACGAGTGAAAGTCGACTTGACCCTGCAAGATGAAACGTCGCTCTCATTTTGTCCACGAGATGGTGATAATAATGCCGAGCGAACGAATTTCAATCTCTGCCCACCCGAATACACAATGTCCCCTGGAAATACTTCATCGAGTGATTAATATCAAGGACAAATTCAGGATTTCAGACGAGGGCTTACACGAACTTCATATGCCGAACCATATTATTCCCTCCAAAAATCAAATCCAGGTGGAAAAGAAGAGAGTATCTACGGTTATTCCCATTAGATAAGCAGATGGGGTATGGATATCATATTTACCTTATTACGATCTTAATTCAGTATATCTATATATACCATCAACCATCAGAACATCAGCCCATGCTCCAGTCTTCTGGCGAAATTGTAACCATTGACTGTAGATTCTCTTGCCATGGCGCGAAAATATCAAAGAAAAAAGATTCTGTCCCTGGGGTGGTGAAGATACTGCATCCAAGGAATAAGTTGCCAGAGAATATCGATGATCTGAGTAGGTCACCAGAAGATGAGCTCACTCTCTTTTTTTATATGGGTAAGACGACCGTATGCATTTAATCCATTTATAATTAGTGTGTTTCGAATAAAAGAATTGCAATATTGGTATGCATGTGGGAAAGTAATTCATTTTTATATTATATTAGGAAATAAGTTCTGTATCTCGCATCATAAACACGGAAAGCCATCGCATTCCAGGGATTACACATGAACAGAGGACATGTCAGTCAACGCCACGGGGAACGCCATATCAATTTGATACAATAATGACAAACCTGTTAACTTTCTGAAAACCCTTTATTTGGCAAATTCATAATGACTATATGCAACACGGTCAATCAAGGTGCTTGTTTGCCTGCTATCATCAATCACTAACATATATAAGACTTCATCCCTACCGTGATACAATTCACCATAGCACTGGTCTTGTCTTGCCATGTATTGTTTAACATTTGAATTTGCCCAGTCTTTATAATGGTTGTATTGCAAATAGAGTTGTATTCTTATGCCATACACAGGTGATGAGAATCGACAGAACATGGAGCGATTTTCTAAGCAGACTTTTCGGGATATGAGGAATGCCGCTTTAACTGGGATATCGATGGCTGACAAGACTGTTAAATTCAATTGGTTTGTTATTTCTTGTCACATCTTAATAAGTAGGTTAATGTGGGGACAAACGTCATCCAAGTATCAACCACACGCACAGTGTTAATATTTGGAAATAACAGTGACTTGGTCGCATTTTAATGATATTATTATTTTAAGAGAAATAAATGTGTACCAGAAAAAACACGTATGAACTTCACAAATGCGGATTGAGATTGTAAGTAGGTTCATTTGGGTTTATTCCTGTATCTACGGTGTATATATGTAAGGAAAGTGCACCATTGGATTAAGACTATATTTGCATTTCAGGATACTGACATGTGACTGGAAAGCGTTAACCATTCTCAAAGGGATCAATGCCGCTGATTCCGACTACTTCTGCATCTGGTGCCACTGCACCAAAAAGCAGATATGTGACTTCAGCAGTAAGTTCATCCATTTAATTGTCTACAAGTACAAAACAGTTAATGTCGCTATATTCTTAAATATTGATTTCAGTTCAATATCTGCATACACTGCAACAATGTGATGCAAAGTAGTAGTGGGTATTAAGAATTGGTATCGCTTGTTCTCTCACTCATAACGTCATGACAGAGATGTGTAATTCATACAGTCTACCAAAGAAATCATGCATATCGATAATTTCTGAACAGTTCAATCATGGGACATTCAAAGATCGGAGATTGAGCGGGTGAATTGCCTGGGCCAAAAACATCACAAAGGCTACGTTGCAGATGACCTGTGCAAATTCACTGACTTCGATCACATAGTCCCCGATGATCTCCACCTCCGGATAAGGGTCAGTCTAAAGCTATTCAACCAGGTAAGCTTGTTCAGCGCTCATATAAACCTTCACTTGATTCGATGTTCTTCCTTTTTTCACGAGGCAGTGTCAATGAAAACTGTTGACCGCATCTACCTTTCAAGTAATTCACATGTATGTCCACCCCGAGGTCCTGAGCATGGCAGTACTCAGAGATGAGTTGCGTCTGAAGAACATGTCTACCAAAGGGAAGAAAGAAGATCTAGTTGCAAGGCTTAAAGAACATTTGGGAGAGAATCAAAGAGTATGTATCTATATGGAAATATATTATATGAAATCCGCGATGGTAAATTGTTACGTTAACACTCCTCCAATCTTTGAACACTGATAAAACTGTTTAATTGTATTGCACACGCAGTTCCTCAAGAAACCCAGAAGTCGCATCCGGGTGTCCTACGAACTCGATGAAGAAGATCAGTCGAATGAACATCGTCTCGACATTGACGCACTACAAGACCTCTGGCACCGGTTCGATATGATGATGGAAGCACTCCGAGTTCTCCCGACCTCTCCCAATTACATGACACCTGGAACATTCAAAGTAAATGCCATGAACTGGGCCGACGAATTTCGTAAATACACGTTCGATGAAGATGTTACCCCTTATTGCCACTGTGAGTTCATTATTAGTGATTCAGGAATCGTTGCTTGAATTTACAAGGTCAAACGGAGGTAAAACTCAGGATTTTGTTTTACTAAATTTTGTTCAATATACATATTATAGTACAGCTCTAAAAAAATGGAAGAGAGTTTTCTCCCCCTTGTCCATTCGTATCATCTTCGTTTGAGTGACACTTTCCTAGTTGGCCCCTGCATCCGCAGAAATCAATATATGCGACTTTTTAATTACAGGTATGGTATACCACGTACCACACTTCTTGGCCAAATATTGATACATCCACGATATTGGAGTATAGTTGAGTGAAAAAACTATGACCACAGGCTGGCATACTTTGGTTCAACTAACAGATTTGGTGGACACGTGAACAAAACGATATCATTACAGGTAAAATGTAGTAGTAATTTACCGTTGATGTTTGTATCTGATCTCCATGGGGTTCAATTCCTGCAGACACAAATATGATCATTCAATTTGGATAACATTTTTTTCTTCAGATGATCAAAAACCCAAATAAATATATCCATTAACAGGAAAGATAACATGAATACATGTGTATACAGATGATTTCTAACCTGACTCATTCAGGTGTCATGCACAATCATCATTGGCTTCTATTCATCATTTCAATGGATTTCGAAGAACAACATGGCTGTACCCTGGCCAGTTTGACATCCAAGACAAAATCATTACCCTTATAAAGAGAGAATCTGATTGTTTTTCATGTTCTATTTCGAAAGATCTTGGAGAGAGAAAACCGATTATTGTGGGCGAAACACGAAGGTGTGGAGAGAATAAAAAGGCGGTACACCAAGCAGATGAGTTAATACAACAGATGTGTGACCGCAACATGAATCTTCTAAATCTGTATTGCTCCTCCATGAAGATGACATTCAAGAGAAGATTCAAAAAGTTTATTGTAAGATACACCACCAAAGGAGTACAAAAGAGAGTGAACAACAAAGAACGAACGATGTGCGGCAAAATAGTGTTCATAATACCATTTAGTACATGTACATAGTGAGCTCGTCTGGAAATAAATGTCATTTCTTATTGTGTACTGGTCAAACTCGATCAAGAAGTGATCTGTTTGAACAGACTGTGTGCTATTATCAAATTGTCCGGAGGACAAGGATGTGTGTTAAAAACATCCGTAATATTTAGTCTCAAGAACTAATTTTAATTTGTAACCATTTCATTTTCATGTCAGACAGGAACATTTGTTAGGTGTGATGGGTAGGCCTGTCTCTATTATTTTTGTATAATGATAATATTTTGTAGATCAAACGGCCGTGTCATATATCTGCAGGTCGAAGCGTTCTGCACGAACTCCCCAGTTATAAGTACATTTATTAACTTGCATTTGGCATAGCCTTTTATGAAATTCGTTTTGTACCCTCTCAAAGAGTCTGGTACAAATGGCCACGCATATTGATGTAGGGATGTCCTTTCATCCATATTATGTGATAAAATGTATTTTGCTGCTCGTAAACCATAGTTGCCGAGATGATCAGTATGTCGCCAGAAGTGTCCAGTTCTCGAAAAAGGACCCCCAAATATTTTTTTTTTTTTTTTTTTTAAATGTTTTATTGCCATTTTTGATATTTACATATGACATCTTCAGGATTGAGTTGGTTGCATTTTTTATATTGTCATCCTACAATCACTCCCACAAGCACAGACTCTTACACACTGTATCCATTTGTGATTCCACAACACTCTGCATACATTTAGTCTGTACAAGGTTATAGACATACATATACATATTTAACTATATCCATACGTATACAAATACCCATATGCACATACACACATATACACATGCAAAGTATACAATTTTAGCTCGTAGTCTGCATTATGTGTAGTGTTTTTCTCCACATATAGCACACATACATAAACATGTGTACACACACATATACATTCACATATTTATACATACACATACACATATACATACATATATATCTATATCTCTGAAGAAGCTGAATAAACAGCAGAAATGCGCATTAGAGCAATGTGAGCGTGTCGGCGTTTTCTCTATTTTCAAACAATTTATCTTCACGTTTGACCCTTTTCCTGAATTTCTACTATATATATACATATACACATACACATATATACATGCATATGTGCTGGCGGCACCCCCTCTCTCTCCCCTGTCGGTCACAGAGGTATATCGGAGTTTGTGAGACGTGTTCCTCTCCGCGAGAGTAAACTTCAACCATAGTATATGTTCAATCGTTTCTGGTTCTTCATCACAAAATGAACAAGAGTCATCGTCTCGAAGGTTAATTAATCTTAAGAAACTGTTTGTAACTAGAATTCTATTATTGATTTTAAATTGTAAGTATGACAGGGTTGAGCAGCATGTAGTTTTAAAAGGGAGTATATATACCTCGTCCCATTTAATGTCTGTTAGAGTCAGGTTTTTCTCCCACTTATTTTGCGATTTTGATCGTACAGGCTTTGCAATGAGCGCGTTGTACATATCTTTACTGCCTTTTTTAGATTTTGTGAGGATGCGTAGGTGGAACGGAATATCTGGTCGTATTATTGTTATATTTTTGGTGTCCCCTTTCAGATTTCGTTTCATAGATTCAGTTGCCGAAATAATGCCGAAATATTCGAGGAAATTTGTTTTGATTCTGTAATTTTTGATGAAGTCTTCTATGGAGTAGTAAGACATATTCGGGTCATTTGGATTTATCAAATCTTTTACATATTTAACGCCAGCTTCATACCAGTGCCGAATGAAAACAGGTCTGTTGTTGACGGTGATATTGTCATTTCTCCAAATACTGACATTGATTAGTTCGTTGATATGTTTTGGCGTATTATGGCGTACAACCTTATTCCATGCACCGAACACATCAACCCAAAATGCATTTTTACATTAACTGATCAGGGTTTGCGTAAAGTAATTTCCAAAATCGCCAAGGCACAGAATTTCGCGAAGAGACAGGGTCAACAAAGATTTCCAACAGTACTGCATTGATGTAGATATACAGTTAACATTGACTTGAATTTTAATACCTTCCAATGTAATATCCAAAAGAGGATGTGTATAATTATATTATTCAGACTAGACCTACTTGCATGATGTCAAAATAGTTCTTGATCTTTATGCATTTACCCAACAAATATAGTGACTTTGTCGTGAATTTAGACATGGTAAATGCTGTAATAATTTAATCGCGAGAAATGTATTTTCTTCCCCAAGTATAATAGGTCAATACATTTATTAGACTGAAGAGTTGACAGAATGATTCAATCGCAGGTCATTATCTATGTATTTTCTCCAACATTCAGATGGTAATCAAATTTGTACGTTCTTTCAGAATTTGAAGTAAACTCACACAATAATTGAATGTTAGTTGGGTGATGAAATTATTATAATTACACCGTAGACAAGGTAGGTGACAGATATTATGTCTGAAGCAACACACTGGGCCATGCCACTTGTACCGAGTCGTGATTGGTGAAGTTTACATATAATTTATTTTTTGTGTGCACATTATATGGTTTACTCTGTATTTTATGTTTCTATATCTATTCATGTATAGAAATACAGTTAAAGTAAGAATAATATGGCAAATATTTTGTGAAGAATCATTTTGAATTTGCACTATTGTACATGTTGATAACTAGAGCACTCCATGTCCTTTGTCGCATGTAGAACTGCAGATATGTTTGCTTCCCTCTGAGATTAGTCCTGTTTGATTCAGGAGTGAATGGCAATTAATTGTTATTTTTTTTCGATCTCTTTCGACTTACAAATGATGAAATTGTAAAATTACATTCTGTTAGAGAATCATATTTTGCAAGACCTTCTTAGCTAAAAAAGATATGGCGTCCTTTTATTTTCACTAGATTTGTCGATGTGGTCTGTGATAAGCCATCTTAATTAGAGCAGAACGATTGAATGTAATCTGCGCAGATTACATGATCGTCAATTTTGACCGAACGTATTTCGAGATGGCGTTCTTTGTCCATCCGTTAACTTTTCTTGTGGATGCAGCATGTTAAACCATATTTGTAGGATTCTATCAAAATTTGTCGCACATCGTCACGAGACGAAGGTGTGCATGTGACCTTTCCAACCAGATCCAGTGATCTCTCCTTAGTTATGATATACTTATTTATAATCGAAAATGACGCCTCCATGATTACTGTTAACTTTTAATGGGGACAAGACGTGGCATATCATTTTTGTTGGATTTTTTTCTAAATTTGCCACACATCTTTGTCAGCAGATGAAGATGTGCATGTGAACTTTAGGACCTGATCCGGCATTTTGTCCTAAGCTATGCCTCCTAATCATTGTTTGCATTTTTGTCAAAACAGTTAAGTTTTCCTGTATAATTTTTTCAAAACTGTTCCACGTAATCGGAACACCTAACCATCTTTTTAGTCCTACAGTTCCCTCTCTCCTCTCCCTTTGAGGGAGTCGCCAGGTACTAGATCCGCGTATCACCAGGCATTTCCAGCCATGGCAATGTTCTGTGTCCTGGTAAGATTATATGGCATAAGCTTTAGCCGTCTTTAAATATCATTCAGCACAGATTCAAGTTTGAAAATCTATAGTTTACTGTGTAGTGCATTAAATATTTATTCTCAACTCGAGCAATGTTCGTCCAATTTGGTAATTTTACTTCTCTATAAAGGATTCTAGTGCAAAAATTGGAAAGGACTGTTATAATGGCATTAATTTACAACTGTGATGTACATTTCCTAGCCCAGATCACTGCAGAATATTTCATTAAGAGATTTGGAGCGAAACAAAAAGTTGAGAGACCATGCACTGCAAGTCAGCTATTATCGTGCGGTTCAGACATGACGCTAACTGCTAAAAAGACGAAGCCTGCCATGAATAACTGGACTGTCCGTGTTTGAAAATTATGAAATGCCAGTTATTTTAGGGTTAACAAGTAGACAACATATTTGTTTAGCCATAATATATTTTGTGCGAGTTCAATTTGGCAGCTAGACAGTGGAACATCACATCTGTTTCCACCCTGTGCCAGTGTGTTGCAGGATTACGAAGGCTTCCATCGTATCACAATGTGGGTTTAACAATCATGATTCTGTTTTCTGGACATAACGAATCATTGATATCTATCCGAAGCCCAGTCAGCTCGCCAACAATTGATAGATGACAACACTTTATAAAAGCCTATAATTCCTATCTTCTATGTCCACTGTTTGAGATTTCCTAATGGAAAATTTCAGAACATGATGATGAGCCATCAATGTGTATCAGATGTCTTCATGACGAGTATAACAGCTTTCTCTCCGGATCTTGCTACGGCCAAAAATCTTCCATGTGCGATTGTCCACAAAATTTGTGCAATCATATCCCAGCATATCAGTGATCAAGTCAAAGCAAGTTGTCACCTGATGACTACTGTTTGGGATCTCGTAATGGAAAATTCCGGAATATGATGATGAGCTGTCAATGTGTATCAGATGTCTTCATCAAGAGTACATCAGCTTTCTCTCCGGATCTTGCCACGGTCGAAAATCTTCCCAGTGCGAATGTCAACAAAATTTGTGCAATCATATCCCAGCATATGAACGATTCACTGATGCCATGTGTCTGAAGTCCAACCAAGTGCGGGGAAATAGGGCAGGTGATTAGTGAGTTTCAAGGGTGGAAAGAAACAATTCTATTCAAATTTGCTGTTGATTCAGTTATTCTCTGTTTTAGAGGAAGCTCATTTTGAGAGATCAGTATGGATTTTAGGCATGCAGTAAAAGCAATAGAGTAAAACTTGCGAAGAAATCAATTGGTAGCCCAATCTTCAGAGCGCCCTACTTGGAACATTGCCTGTGTTTATGGTAGGACTGTGTGTATTATCTCCAACGGTATATTGTATGAATGCATGGACACCAAACTGAATTCACTGCTACTTTAAGCGTCTCACGGGGGTTTCATCTAACCCATATGTGACTGACATTTTCAAAGGGGCAAGAAGACTAAATTTGTTGACAGGACACTACACCACAGGCCCAAACCCCATGTTCTGGCTAAGATAATAGAAGATATGCTGTACATAGCAGAATGATGCCACACTTGAAGAATAAGCCTCAATCCTTCGAAATAGAATTGTACCTGTTTTAATGTGCATACCACTCCACAGACGGAAAGCCTGTGAGATATAACAACACTACAGGGCTCATTGGTGTCCGCCTCGACCAACAAGTGACTTTTGAGAACTACTGCGAGGAAATAGATACTAAGGATAGTGCCACCTTACTCCAGGCTCGATTCACAAGTGCTACTCAATCGAGACGACGAAAACATCTACCCAGCCTCCTGTACAGAATAATTCCTGCAGTCGACTATTATTCAGGACCACCAATCTGGCCAGTGTTGACTGCCCATGATCCAGATCCGAGCCCATCCAGTTGTGTACATAGTGTTTTTAATAGGGCGATATAGACCGTGGATATCTTTGAGTGACGAAAATAATCAGACGTCTGACCACTAATAAGCAGTTCAGCTGGGACTTCAAACCACTATAAAACTTTGCTAGTTACTAATTTCTGCACTAGAATCTTTTACAGAGTGAAAAAATGTGGTATTATACTTGACTTTATAATTATTCCTTCTCATGTAGCCTACTCAACAGTCTATTATTCGGGTGATGAATTGTAAATTATATCGAAATAATGGATAAAATGTTGCGAATACAGATCCTTGTTCACATGTTTTTCCAACATTTCGGAGGTTATTAGTTTATTGGGACTTTTGCATAAGATTATTTCCCTTGCTTAAGCAATATATTTTGCCATTGTCATTTTTCTTTCATAGCTTCAATTGATTGTGTATCACTTCAATGTCTATTAAAGTTATTTCCTTATATATGTCGGGTTTTGTTTGCTTGTTTGTAAATGCAGTGTGTTGATAAAGTCTAAGAGAGCTTCAAACATCATGCTGGTGAGGTGAACAGTTATGTTAAATTTGCTTAATATGCTGGAATATGAAAAGGTGTTCAGAATTTTGATATCCATTTGCTCAGGACGTTGAAGACTAGGGTATATATAGCCACATTCGCCATTGATATTTATTGCTCGAAAATCAGGCAAATGTTTTCGGCCCTTGGGCGGCCATTATTGAATGATGTAGCACAGTTTAAACTAATCCTCTCTGAGCTGGTCGATCATGCCAAATATTGCCTAGCTGCCACCACAGGTTCAGTACACACATTTAAGGTTTATTAATAATAGGTCATTCAATAAGATTTCTTCAAATGAGGAAATTATTCTTCGTACGAACATTTAGAAAGTTTTTGCCTGCAAAATTTGGTCGAACATCCCCTACTTGCATTTTGAAGGCAACTACTTTCTAGATTTTGAGGTCCATCCAACATGGTTGACAAATGAAGCATCCAATCAAGAGTCTGACGAAAGGTATATCGAATGCGCTTATATACATCTATCTCCCTGAGAAATCCCAACACCGTAGCTGCAATAATGTTGAAGCTGGAGCTGTTGGAATATTTGCAGAAAATTCTCTTCAGTTCCCCAGTGGGCGAGCTGCTCCTGGAGAACAAACTACAAAGTCATACATCCCGGCGTAATTTTGAGTTTTCGTCCTCGCATCGGGTGTTTAGTTCTCGACAACATTCAAGATGGCGAACAAACCTAGAAGCAAATAATGTCATAACGCAATGCATTTATGTAGTCACTTTCCCTATCCAAATCCATAACTTGAAAATACAGATTTGATTTGTCGATGGTGGCCATTTTATTTAACGCAGCAACCTGTTATGACTTATTTTGAGAGATCTTCCCCCATTGATGATGTATACCAAGTTTGAAGTGAATTGGTTCAGGGGTTCCGGAGAAAAACATCTTGGAAGATTTTAGGTAAATTCAAGATGGCCGCCAAAGCATCTGACCAATCGGCTTCGTCCTTCGATATGCATTAGATGTCACATTCCCCAATACCTATGTGAAGTTGCAGCTCCAACGGTGAGACGGTGTTTACTGCACGAATCCGATTATATCTCGCGGAAGAATGTCACCTTTCCCATCAATTCGCAAATTTGAGTGATTTATAATTGAGAATAGCAGGAAAACTATTGAAGCTACGTTGAAAAGGTCAACATATTTCCGAAAGAGCTGCTCCTGGACAATGCAATGCAACAGACAGCGAGGCTGTATCACCCATAGTTCCAGAGTTCTAGCCTGTACAAGATGAGTCCCGTTTTTGACAAAATTCAAGATGGCGGCCAAACCACGTAACTTAGGAGCATGATTTTTGCATATTCGTGATCGCCATACGACAATGCATATATGCAGTCACTTTCCCCATCCAAATCCTTTATTTGAAAATTCGACAATTTTGATTGGTCAATGGCGGCCATTTTGTTTTACGGAACAAATTTTCGAATGGAAATTTGAGAGCCCTGGATCTATCGAACATGTGTGCCAAGTTTCGCGACAAACGGTTAAGCTGTTCAGGAAGAGAAGATTTTCAAAATTGTCAAAAATTTTCAGTTAAATCCAAGATGGCCGCCGAAGCTTTTGGCCAATCGGCTTCATTGGGGGATATGCATCAGTTCCCATGTGGCCCAATCACCAGGTGAAGTTTCAACTGCATCGGTGAATCGGTGTTGACTACGAACGGTACAAAATCTGGCGGAAAAAAACAATAATAATAATAATAATAATAATAACTAGAACTGCAAGCAGTTATGATGGCTTCCATATCTAGACTGTTGTTGCAGTTGCGATAACAATATTGCATGCGCAGATACCTATGGTGTACGTTTAGCAGCCCTCTGGTCATCCTGCGGGACGTGCAGGCTCATTCACTCCACTATTGGAAACATGACAAAAATTCAGAAATGGCTTCAGAGTTTCAGAAAGCACTTTTTCTTGGTCAGCAGCACGTGGGAAACACGTTTCTGGCCTTTGTTTTCGCCCTAGACGGCTCCTTCGTCGAAATCAAAATGTTAGTACGTTGAAATAGGTACAGAAAACTGTGCCTGGAGTCCAGAAATAGACTTGAATGGAGAAAGAAAGAGCTTGAAAATTAGTCGCCCGGACATAGCGCTTCTCACAGTATGCTTTTGTTAAGTATAGTTTCAGCCATATGCTCAGACCTACTCACGGGTCACGTTCTACCATACCTCTGAAACTAATAATGCGATCATGCTGAAATTTGACCGTCATCATACCCGATATACGGGGAGTACGTATGTCAAAAATCAGAATAATCCGACCCGCCGTTTCTGTAATATTACACAAAAGTACTTCAAAAATAATGTGATTGTCAGCATTATTTGACAATCTGACAGTTTTGATTGATCTATAGCGGCAAAACTATCGGAGATACGAAGAAATGGATGGCACACTTGTGAAAGGGCTGCTCCAGGAGAATAAAATGCAACAAATTAGAAGTCTCTATCTCTAACGGTTCGTGAGTTACAGCTCTTCAAACATGTCTTCAATTTTTGACAAAATTCAAGATGGCGGCCAAACCACGTGACCTAGAATCTTAATTTTTGCATATTCTTCGTCGCCATATCCTGTAGCATATATATAGGTACCTCTCCGGTCACAATCTGCTATTTTAAAATTTGACCTATTTTGCTAGGTCACTTGGGGTCATTTTGTTGTAAGGATCAGCTTCTCTTTATCAAATCTGAGCGGGCCAATTTGACTGGTGACATGCCAAATATCGACAGAATCGGTATGGTAGTTCCAAAGGAGAAGATTTGTTAGGTTTCAGATGAAATCCAAGATGGCGGCTAAAACAATTGACCAATCAGAAACATTTACAAGTATGCATTAGATTTTGACCTGTTCTGTCCGTCTGTGAAGTTTCAGACTTATCAGTCTGATAGCCTCTGAGAAAAATTTGCCACAATAATCTGGCAGAATAATAATAAGAATAATAATAATAATCCGAACAATCTTAAGTCTTCCAAAGTCTTGGAAGCCTTAATAATACCAATAACAATAGGTGACCAGCCATACTGGCTTGGCCCCCTAATAATAATAATAATAATACCAATAACAAAAGGTCACCAGCCATACTGGCTTGGCCCCCTAATAAATGGATTTAGAGCTTCAAAAAACACTTTTTCTTGATCAGCAGCACGTGGGAAACACGATTCTGGCCTTTGTTTGCGCCCCAGATGGCTCCTTCATCGAAATCGAAATGTTAGTAGAATAAAATAGGAACAGAAAACGGTCCCTGGAGTCCAGACAATGACTTGATGGGAGAAAGTTGAGCTTGGAAATTAGTCGCCCGGAGATAGCGCTTCTCACAGTCTGTTTTTGTTAAGTTTAGTTTCAGCCATAGGCTCAGACCTGTTAGTAGAATAAAATAGGTACAGAAAACGGTCCCTGGAGTCCAGACAATGACTTGATGGGAGAAAGTTGAGCTTGGAAATTAGTCGCCCGGAGATAGCGCTTCTCACAGTCTGTTTTTGTTAAGTTTAGTTTCAGCCATAAGCTCAGACCTACTCAAATGTCACGTTCTACCATACCTCTGAAACTAATAATGCGATCACGCTGAAATTTTGCTGTCATCATAGCCGTTATGCAACGAGTATGCATGCCAAATATCAGAATAATCCGACTCGTCGTTCGTGTAATATTACACAAAAGTACTTCTCAAATTAGGCGATTTTCGGCATTATTTGAAAATTTGACAATTTTGATTCTCCTATAGCGGCAAAACTATTGAAGCTACGTGAAAATGGCTGGCATACTCCCGAAAGGGCTACTGCTGGAGAATATAATGCAACAAACTGCAAGGCTGTACCCCCCACAGTTCCAGAGTTATAGCCTGCACAATATGTGTTCCGTTTCTGACAAAATTCAAAATGGCGGCCTAACCACGTGACCTAGAAGGAAAATTTTTATATATTCGTGATCGTCAAATGGTAATGCATATGTGTAGTCACTTTCCCCATCCAAATCCGTCATTTGAAAATCCGACAATTTTGATTGGTCAATGGCGGCCATCTTGTTTTACGGAACAAATTTTCAAATGCAAATCTGAGAGCCCCAGATCCATTGAGCATGTGTACCAAGTTTCGAGTCAATCGACCCAGTGGTTCCAGAGAAGAAGATCTTTGAAATCATACTTTTTTGGAAGGTAAATCCAAGATGGCCGCCGAAGCTTTTGGCCAATCAACTTAATTGGGGGATATGCATTAGTTCCAATATGGGCCAATCACCATGTGAAGTTTCAGCGATATCGGCGTATCGGTGTTGACTGTACGAACGGTACAAAATCTGGCGGAAAAAAAACAATAATAATAATAACTAGAGCTGCGAGCAGCTATGGGTCGGCTTCCGAAATTACGCATGATAGACGATCTAGACAATCCTTACAGACACTTTGAATATTCAATTCAATTAATACTAATTCTAATTCCTGAGCATGTATTTCATCACATTCCCCATCCAAATTCGTTATTTGAAAATTCGACAATTTTGATTGGCCGCTGGCAGCCATTTTCTTTTACGGTGCAACATTTGAAATAGAATTTTGAGAGACTCTGATCCATTGATTATGTGTACCAAGTTTCGTGTTGATTGCTTCATTGGTTCCAGAGGAGTAGAGTTTAGAAGATTTTTTTTGAGAACGGAGTAAATCCAAGATGGCCGCTGAATGCGGTTTTATACCACTAAATGTGAGTCAATATACTGTTGCCAAACTGTCCTCTGCGCATTGCGCCGCAAGGTCAATAGGGCTCGAAATGCGCTTTTATACTACTAAATGTGAGTCAATATACTGTTGCTATACTATCCTCTGCGCATTGCGCCGCAAGGTCAATAGGGCTCGAAATGCGCTTTTATACTACTAAATGTGTCAATATACTGTTACTATACTATCCTCTGCGCATTGTGCTGCAACTTCAATAGGGCCCGAAATGCGCTTTTATACTACTAAATGTGAGTCAACATGCTGTTACTATACTATTCTGTGCGCGTTGCGCCGCAAGGTCAATAGGGCTCGAAATGCGCTTATATACTACTAAATGTGTCAATATACTGTTACTATACTATCCTCTGCGCATTGCGCAGCAAGGTCAATAGGGCTCAAAATGCGCTTTTATACTACTAAATGTTTCAATATACTGTTACTATACTATCCCCTGCGCATTGCGCCGCAAGGTTAATAGGGCTCGAAATGCGCTTTTATACTACTAACTGTGTCAATATACTGTTACTTTACTATCCTCTGCGCATTGCGCCGCAAGGTCAATAGGGCTGGAAATGCGCTTTTATACTACTAAATGTGTCAATATACTGTTACTATATTATCCTCTGCGCATTGCGCCGCAAGGTCAATAGGGCCTGAAATGCGCTTTTATACTACTAAATGTGAGTCAACATACTGTTACTATACCATCCTGTGCGCGTTGCGCCGCAAGGTCAATAGGGCTCGAAATGCACTTATGTACTACTAAATGTGTCAATATACTGTTACAATACTATCCTCTGCGTATTGCGCCGCAAGGTCAATAGGGCCCGAAATGCGCTTTTATACTATTAAATGTGTCAATATACTGTTACTATACTATTCTCTGCGCATTGCGCCGCTAGGTTAATAGGGCTCGAAATGCGCCTTTATACTACTAAATGTGTGAATATACTGTTACTATACTATCCTCTGTGCATTGCGCTGCAAGGTCAATAGGGTCGACATGCGCTTTTATACTACTAAATGTGTGTCAATATACTGTTAACATACCATCCTCTGCGTATTGCGTCGCAAGGTCAATAGTTGCCGAAATGCGCTTTTATACTACTAAGGGTGCACTCCACACTAGGGCCACGGTTTCGTACAAATGGCCCCTCCCTAATTTCATAATAAGGAAGGTCGCCTGTTTTTGACAGCATGGTAATTCTTCTTCCCTTTCTACTAACTGATATCTATAGTATCACCCTGCTGGACGCACGCATTTCTTCAAACGAGGATATAACATTTGCTTGTTGGTCTCAACTACGCGCCACTACGGAGCTAATCGTTTCTGGAATTGAATATCAGGCAGGCCAAAATCCTCACTTTTTCGGGAAACGAAAATGATGATTCCTTTATGGCGATAAAATTTTACAAAAAACGAGTAGGTCGAGCCCCTATTTTTTTCGCCATTTTAAATTGTCCTTTGGACGGGAAACACTTTAACATACATAAAACGAAAATCATTTCATACGTTTTCTCTGGGTTGCGGGTAGAATTTGACACATTTTCATATATTTTAAGGAGTTTTTCAGAAAAGTTGAAGAAGGTTTAAGGAGGATTGCGCGTCTTTCATTTTCAATTTCAATAGCTCACTTGCCTCCTGGAATAATGGCATGAGTGTGCCTATTCGGAAAATATATACTTTTACAGGGGTTTTCTTAAAGATTTCACATATATTTAAGGCCGAAGACCCGAACCCATGTCTATTTTTAACCGCACATCATTTAGGTGTGGAATGCACCCTTAATGTAGGCTTCATTGCACGGTTATAATACACGAGAAGGCCAAATATTGTATGATCTCCTACACTACATTCGTTAAAAGCGCTTATTCGGACCTTGTAATGACTTGATATGGAACGGGATAGTAAAGTACATTTATCTTAGTCAGAAATGTTTCCATTTTATGCATACTACATGGTATGATATCATTGTCCTTGCATATATGCTATTTGGACCTATACAGAATTACCTCTCCTTGGTTAGGCACATATGTTAGCTTAGTGACCTGTATGTCCCAACTATTGTCAATGTGAATGTCAAAGTGATTAATTTTCAATACCGATAACACCAGCACCCTGATCTAAAGTGAATGAGAGCGTATTATTCTGGTTTTGTCCCTTTTATCTCGAAGTTTGTACTCCCACCCCCCAATTTTTTGGAAAAGTCGGAATGAAAAATTATTGACAATTTGGCTCGAATTTCAGCTATTTATGCGTTTATTTTGCTTTTCATGCCTCATTCGAAAGCTGGTCAAAGTTCCCGATCTTTGTTCATGGGTTTCATTTTCACGGCCAAAGCATAATGCTATGATATTCTTATTGAGCGCTGAAACTCGCGATTTTTCAGCAAAAGTCGCAAAAACAAAGATGGGGTAGGGGGAAAGTGATTGACGGGATATGCGATAAAACTGCATACTACAAGCAAGTGTCGCATACCAAGAAACTCGCAAACACTCCCAGATTGACATAGCCTTGAGAACAGAAATTTTGAGAAAACACCCTAGCCTTAAGGGTGCACTTCACACTAGGGCCACGGTTTCGTACAAATGGCCCCTCCCTAATTTCATAATAAGGAAGGTCGCCTGTTTTTGACAGCATGGTAATTCTTCTTCCCTTTCTACTAACTGATATCTATAGTATCACCCTGCTGGACGCACGCATTTCTTCAAACGAGGATATAACATTTGCTTGCTGGTCTCAACTACGCGCCACTACGGAGCTAATCGTTTCTGGAATTGAATATCAGGCAGGTCAAAATCCTCACTTTCTCGGGAAACGAAAATGATGATTCCTTTATGGCAATAAAATTTTACAAAAAACGAGTAGGTCGACCCCCTGTTTTTTTCGCTATTTTAAATTGTCCTTTGGACGGGAAACACTTTAACATACATAAAAAGAAAATCATTTCATACGTTTTCTCTGGGTTGCGGGTAGAATTTGACACATTTTCATATATTTTAAGGAGTTTTTTAGAAAAGTTGAAGAAGGTTTAAGGAGGATTGCGCGTCTTTCATTTTCAATTTCAATAGCTCACTTGCCTCCTGGAATAATGGCATGAGTGTGCCCGTTCGGAAAATATATACTTTTACAGGGGTTTTCTTAAAGATTTCACATATATTTAAGGCCGAAGACCCGAACCCATGTCTATTTTTAACCGCACATCATTTAGGTGTGGAATGCACCCTAAATGTGACTCAATATGCTGTTACTATACCATCCTGTGCGCGTTACGCCGCAAGGTCAATAGGGCTCGAAATGAGCTTTTATACTACTAAATGTGTCAATATACTGTTGCTATATTATACTCTGCGCATTGCGCCGCAAGGTCAATAGGGCTCGAAATGCGCTTTTATACTACTAAATGTGTCAATATACTGTTACTATACTATCCTCTGCGCATTGCGCCGCAAGGTCAATAGGGCTCGAAATGCGCTATTATACTACTAAATGTGTCAATATACTGTTACTATACTATCCTCTGCGCATTGCGCCACAAGGTCAATATGGTCGACATGCGCTTTTATACTACTAAATGTGTGTCAATATACTGTTAATATACCATCCTCTGCGCATTGCGCCGCAAGGTCAATAGGGCCCGAAATGCCCTTTTATACTACTAAATGTGAGTCAACATGCTGTTACTATACTATCCTGTGCGCGTTGCGCCGCAAGGTCAATAGGGCTCGAAATGCGCTTTTATACTACTAAATGTGTCAATATACTGTTACTATACTATCCTCTGCGCATTGCGCCGCAAGGTCAATAGGGCCCGAAATGCGCTTTTATACTATTAAATGTGAGTCAACATACTGTTACTATACTATCCTCTGTGCATTGCGCCGCAAGGTGAATAGGGCTCTAAATGCATTTTTATACTACTAAATGTGGGTCAACATACTGTTACTATACTATTCTCTGCGCATTGCACCGCAAGGTCAATAGGGCTCGAAATGCGCTTCTATACTACTAAATTTGAGTTAATATACTGTTACTACACTATCCTCTGCGTATTCCTCTACGCATTGCGCCGCAAGGTCAATAGGGCTCGAAATCCGCGTTCATACTACCATATACTACTAAATCTGAGTCAACATACTGTTACTATACTATCCTCTGCGCATTGCGCCGCAAGGTGAATAGGCTATAAATGCGTTTTTATACTACTAAATGTGAGTCAACATGCTGTTACTACACTATCCTCTGCGCATCAACCGTTTGGTCGATCATAGTCAAGCTTCACATATATATCATATAACATATATTTCGTTACTTTTCCCGTTCAAATCAGTTACTTGAAAATTTGGTCATTGTGATTGGCCTCTGGTAGTTATTTTGTTTTACAAAGTAATTTCTCTTATTGACTTTTCAGAGATCCCGATACACTGATTATGTGTAGCAAATTTCTCGCTGATTGCATTATTGGTTCTAACGGAGTAGGGTTTAGAACAAGATGGGTAACGTTTCTGACGAAACTCAAGATGGCGGTGAGCGTTGAATCATTCAACAAGTAAGAAAAAGTTTTCATCGTGCACTAGTTTTTGACGTGTCCAATGTTTATGTTAAGTTTGAGCGTGATTGGCCTCCAAGTCTAGTGATGATAACTTTAAGGAGAATCCGTTAGCAGAATTGCGCCAATTTGCAAATTTGGGTGAATAACATTTGAGAATAGCGGCAAAACTATAGAATGTACGTTATCTCCTTCAAACCGTTGGCATAGTTCCGAAATAGCTGTTTTTGTGCAATATAACGCAGCGAAATGGAAGGTTGTACCTCTCGTAGTTCCACACTTGTTAGCTTAGATGTGTTCCGATTTTGAAACAATTAAAGATGTCTTATGTCAATGAACTAAAAGGGATCTGGAGGCCTATTAATAAATCAAGACACGTGACCTGTGATCCAGACATAATGTCACAGAATATGCTTAGAGATATATCAATTTATTTTGAAGAAACTAAAGGGCAAATTCGGGCTTGTTCATAATCTGGAAATCTGGAAAGATAACTTTCCGCGGTCAAGCGTTTGTGATTCCCAGTGAGAGTTGTCTTCCTTGCGTCCAGAGTGTATAGATGGCGCTACAATAGAAATGTTTTCCTCGTACGGGTATTTCACAAGTGGACGCCATTTTTGTTGTTTATACTAAAACGTTTTTGCGCGGATGGTTTTATCTTTTGCAAGAAATTGTACCATGCTATTATATAATAATTAGTTGTCATGTATGTATCAGTGCATTCACAAAACCTCCAAAGAGCACTTGATCCACGACGTTATCACCAACTCTTGTTACATATAAGGAAGACAGATGCTTCATCAGTTGAATGACATCTTTGGTTTTCTTTTCATTACAATCGAACAAGCCGAGGGGGAACTACAAAAACAAATATAAACAGCTATTTTATTTACAAGATCTGCATTTGACATTGCCGAGTACATTAGCATTAATAAACAAAACCTAGCAAGCTCCTGTGAAATGGTGCTGGATGAAGAAACTATGCATAATCAATTCAAGTGTATAATCTTTATGAGCACTAATTTGAAATGTACAGTGAAGTATACACACTTTAGCAAATGGGTGATCAATATCCAATCAGATTCCCATTATCACCTGCTCTGTTTTCAGTCCAGCCTGATCGCTGTACTTGTGTGGAAAGCTTGCTGGATATATGGATGAGAACACCTTTTTCAGACACGGGCCTGGGAAGAAACTGGAATAATTGCCAGCAAATCAAAGAGTTTCTGAATAGCTACCTTGTGATACATTTAGATGCACGTGTATGCAATATCTAAACATGACAAATATGAAGACTCATTTCTCAGCTAAAGTTATCACTGATAGGATATATACTAGATGTATATCACTAAACTTATTAATACATTAATCTTCCTGCAGATAAGTGTACATATGTCTTTTGAAAATGAGATTAACTATAAAATTGTTGAAAAAATAGTAATACTCTGGGATATTAATGACAAGATGGCAACAAATACTTTTCTGCAGAATGTGGCTTGGATAGAATTAAGCATATCAACTAGCAATGAAATCATGATGACACACACTAAAGTTACTGCAGATTTTTTGTTTATTGTTTATGGAATTTCCATAATGAAATTTTGAACGGAAGTCGGAAATAAAAATGAAAAGATTTCTGAAACTTGCTTTCCAGAGAAAATTACGTTCGGCCCTTATTTTTCCAATGCAATGGCCTCCTTCTGAGTTTTCAAGGTTAGCAATTCTGTGAAGCACGGAAGGAGAAAAATTGGCATAATTAACAATTCTACTTTGATATCCCTGCACTTCATCTGTGCAAGAAACTCTGGAGAACCTTCGTGAACACTAGGGATATAACTGCATTTATTCATCAATTATTCATTTTGATATTCGACATTACTAGTTTAGTTGTTTATCTGTCTACAACTTTAACCATGGCCGTAATTTTTAAACTATAACCTATAGAGACTTTATATAAATGTGTATTTTATTTTCTCCAGCTCAATCAACTAGCCCTTAATATACATGTTGTAATGACAAATAGCTCCCCCTAGGAACATAATGTTTTTCAAATATATCTGGTTACCTCTATTAAAGGACTATTGAGTCTGATTAGGTTTGTATGACATAGTGATGAGATTTGTGATTTGTCTTTCTGGGTCGTTACAGACCATATGACCAACTAGCATAACTATGATTTCCAAAGTAAATGTATAATAAGGCATAACGTATTGATGATGGGTATTGTGTTATGTGAAATTTATCATAATTTAGTCTGATCACCAAGTAAAAGATTTGTTAGATTCAGTGGTTTGTGGGTTTCTGATCAGCAAAAAATAGCCCAAATGGGCTCCAATACCCCTCAGATATCACTTATTGTTTACATTCATCAATCATGCATTGCTTAGGATGTATTTTTGGAACTTCAACATTTCAATGTAAGTTAACAGACATGTGATCTAGATCTATTGTTGACGATAACCCCCAGCTAATTAACTTGCCAAACACCTGTGGGTTGTCTACAGTTCTCTCATTTTAGAAATACAAAAAATATCGAGCAGGGTCAGCTTTTGACTAGGCCTTAATTTAATGGGAAATAGGAGGTTCTCAAACAGTAGTGCACTTTTCTATATTGGTCAGAATCAGCTTAAGTAATTTGATCTCGGAAATATAAATCAAGGTTAGTCATCTCCAATGATGTTCTGGTCTATCTAACTTAAATGCATATGGAACATGAATTCAGAGAGCTGATACTTTACATGTAGATGTAATCCTTAATGAAATATACTAGATAGAATCCGACCTAGATAACATAGGTTAAGGTCGGTCATCTTCAGCACACTTTGGGACCATCGTTGGATGTATACATAGTAGTATTATTTAATTTCTTCATTTTATATCATAGTAAACATTATGACATTGATAAAATAGGTTAAGGTCAGTCAACTGTGGTTGGCTTCTCGTACATCATCAGTTGCATTTGGAATAGGAATTTGGAGACCCTAGCTTTAATCCTTAAAAAAATATAGCCAAAACTGAAATTTGACCTTGATAAAATAGGTCAAGGTCAGTCATTCTCGATAGGCTTCCAACCATTGACCAGATGCATTAGTGGTATGAATTTATAATACTGGGAGAGAGTACTTCTGTATCCACGGGACTAAATAACCTGTGGCAAAATACTGCAGCTCCGAGTGCGCCGAATATCGGCAGTGGAGACGGTAAGCATGTTTTATTCGACCCGTTTCAAGCTACGGCGTCTTTCACGGGCCTATTCGTCATGTAAGGAAAACACAATAGGTGACTACATGTAGGGAACCATGTTAAACCTGGAACAGCTACCTGACAAGTTGTATTGCACGCGGAGTTCCCGGTTTCAAGATCCTTACATGACGAACTTCCCCATTCACGAAACCGAAATCGTGTAAAGATATTCGAGACTACCTATCATTCGCCTTTCGGCAAAATAAAACTGAGGGGGCCAATACTATCAAAGTAGGTGATGCTGAGCTCGTTCTCAAGGATGGAAAGTTACCTTTGTCGCGTGTAACCATCCCCCAATACATGGAGGGAAGCCTTCGCATTCTTGGAGAGATGGTTTACAAAGAAGGAGTCACCCAATCCACTATTATGGATTACATATCTTACGTCATCAAAGTTGCCATTATGGCCCAAATCTCTCAATGGACGTCAGTTCTCCATTATGATGCGGAATATCGGAAATTCCAGGCTGAATTGGGGTTTACATGGGGAGCCGATAACCCATTTTTTATCCAAAACTTTCTACGTTCGGAGACGGAAAAGTCCAATTCTGCAGGATATACATCACAGAATTCAAATGTCGGCTCGCGTGCTCAAAGGAAATTTGACCCACAGTCGGGGAAAACCATTTGCCTTAAATGGAATGGTAAAGCTGCTTGTTCTTTGAAAAATTGTCGCTATGCTCATGTCTGCCTATCATGCTTTGTCCAAGGCCATAATGAAATATCACATCGATCCAAGGCAGTGAATGGTACATCGGCGGTAGTTCAATCATGAACGTCGCTCGTCTGGGCTGTCTCCTGCCTCTCTCCGTTCAACTCCGCCTAATAGCTAACAACGGTGCAGATTCCCCACATATTTTATGGGGGCGCTGTAAGCGCTGTGCACTCGATTTTCTCGGAGTTAGTCCGGCTTTTAGCTCTGCTGTGGCTAGATAAACATCTTACAAATATTCTACGACATTAACTTCAGAAAATCTTTGCGAAATAAAGACAAATCTTACCTTAGATGACCAACATCGGTGAAATCCAAACGACGGTAGACTGCGCGCGCGAAAAACGTTCCAAATTTACGCTCGGTTACATGTTTTCAATAAGTGGTATCGTGCACGGAAACGGACTAAATTGAATCCGCTCAAAAGCATGCATTCCAGGAAAAAGAAACCGCGATGGAAATAAAAGCAAATTGTACGAATTGAGATCACATAAAATATCACTTGCTTTAATTCCAGAATATTTCCCTCCTTAATACATGAAAATGTGTAGAGTTCAGTATGTGAATAAATGTTTAAATTATATAATGTTGTTAAATCTGTCAATGCAGCGTTTGCTCATTAACGCCACTACTTTTTTTGGTGAGAGAGTGGGAAGAGAACTTATATATATATTTCTATCTATATTTCCATCGCGGTTTCTTGTCCGCTGGAATCTAATTCTTTTGGGCAGATTCAATTCAGTCCGTTTCCGTGCACGATATCACTTTTTGAAAACCTGTAACCGCGCGTAAAATTGGAACGTTACTTGCACGCGCAGTCTACCGTCGTTTGGATTTCACTGATGTTGATCGTCTAAGGTAAGATTTGTCTTTATTTCGCAAAGTTTTTCTGAAGTTAATGTCGTAGCATATTTGTAAGATGTTTATCTAGCCACAGCAGAGCTAAAAGCCGGACGAACTCCGAGAAAATTGAGTCCACAGCGCTTACAGCGCCCCCATAAAATATGTGGGGAATCTGCACCGTTGTTAGCTATTGGGCGGAGTTGAACGGAGAGAGGCATCAGACAGCCCAGACGAGCGACGTTCATGATTGAACTACATCGGCGGCTACAAAAGGGGAGGATCCAAAAAACTAGGGAAGCCTAAACAGCCCAATTATCAGCCTTCTTTACTTACAGCAAAATTTGATAATTGGGCTGATGCTCTTCAAGATGATATTGACAGAGATTTCCTTCTAACTGGCATTCGGGATGGTTTTCATCTTATTGACACAGGGACTGATATATCTAGCATTACACCTGCTGAGGTTAACAATTATTCTTCTGCTACTAATGAACATGTTCGAGCCAAAGTTGAACAGCAGATCGAACAGGAAATCGCTGCTGGTAATTACATTTTTCCACAAAACAAACCTATCTTGACTAGTGCGTTGAATGCTATCTCCAAAAGTGATGGTGATTACCGTCTTGTTCACGATCTAAGTCAGCCGGATGACTCGAGCCTTAATGACCATGCTTCGACAGAACATTTCAAGTTCCAAACATTACAGGACGCGATAGATATGATTGGTCCAAATTGGTATATGGCGAAGGTGGATCTGAAATCTGCCTACAAAGCTGTTGGTATTCATCCTTCCAATTTTCCCCTCACCGGCCTCAAGTGGCATTTTACAGGCGATGCCTCCCCTCGTCACCTTGCAGACATTCGTTTGCCATTTGGAGCACGCAAATCACCCAGGGTATTCAATCGCATCACTCAAGCTGTGCGGAGAATTATGCTACGCCGCGGTTTTCCTACTATGATTTGCTATCTCGATGATTTCTTAGTAGCTTCACCTACATTCGAAGGGTGTCTCCTGGCTTACAATACTCTGCTGGCCCTACTACGCAATTTGGGTTTCCATATAAACTGGAGGAAGGTAATTGACCCATGCCATCGTTTGGTATTTCTGGGGATTGTGATTGACACAACACAGGGTACTGTAAGTTTGGAACATTCGAGAGTGCAGACACTGATGGACATGTTAAAAACCTTCATACTACGCCGCCGAGCATCTAAGAAGCAGTTGCAACGCTTGGCAGGCAAACTGAACTGGGCCGCCACGGTTATCCCGTGGGGCCGTTTGCACCTCCGGTCAGTGTTTGATTTAATATCTACATTAAAGCTTACCTCTCACAAGTGCAGACTCACAACAGTGTATATTGATTTACAGTGGTGGCTTGCCTTTCTCAGCATTGGTAATGAAACTAAACGAATTTGGGATACGCGTCCATGTGTTATTGTCTCTTCAGACGCTAGCGTCATCGGGGGTGGAGCTTTCCACCAAGGCGACTGGCTTTATTGTGCCTGGCATGTGGACAATCCCAATATCGCATCTAGCCATATCAATGTTAAGGAACTTGCTGCTATCCGTAATGCTGCCTTTCGTTGGGGGTCAAAATGGCAGGGAAAACGTGTACATGTGAACTGTGACAATTTGGTATCCGTCTATATGATTAATAAAGGAACCACCCCTTGCCATGAAGCTCTTCAGTTGTTGCGTGAACTGAGTTACCTGGCTCTTTATTATGACTTCTCCTTACAAGCTATTCATATTCCGGGTGCTCAAAATGATATTCCTGATGCTATTTCACGACTCCATGCTTCCGGACAACCTGCTCGTTTCAAGGCCTTACTTGATAACCTTTATTATCCCATCTCTGTGGACTATAACCTGCAATCACACATGTCAACCAATGCACTTTGTTTTCTATTATCGCAGGTGGAGATGTTGAACTATTCAGGGTAGGGCTCGACCAAGATGTGCGAATATTTCAAGAACAGTGTTATGCATTGAACACTAAATCTGCACACCAAACTCAGGAAAACACTTATTGGAGATTTTGCAGGAGCCTGGGTATTTCACCTGTACCCATCACCAGTGAGGATTTGTGTCGATATGCAGCCTTTCTAGCTCGCTCCCGTGCTTATTCTACTGTTGTACAATATCTTAATATTGTCAGAATCATTCATCTTCAGGCAGGTTATAGCAACCCACTCAAAGATAACTTTCATTTAAAATCTCTTCTTCAAGGTGTCAAGCGCTTGCATGGAGGGAAATCTAAGCAGAAAGACCCTATCTCTACAGATATGTTATTCCATATGCAAAGAGTGCTAAATTTGTCTTCAATTTTTAACTTGCAGTTTTGGGCTGCTACCCTTTGCTGTTTTTACGGATTACTGCGAGTGAATCATGTTACTCTGTCGTCTCCAGAGGACAGGAATCCAGCTTTATTACTCAGGAAGGATGTACGCGCTACTCCAGAGGGTTATGTGTTACGCGTACGGGTGTGCAAAAACATTCAATTTCAAGAGAAAATTCTGGACATTCCCCTCCCTGTGTACTCAGGGCACCCTCTTTGCCCTACTAGTGCGATATCTGCTTTCTTGACGATCACAGGTACTTTGCCACCATCTGCCCCCCTGTTCTCCATTTGGGATGCAGGATGTGTTTCCCATCTATTGACTATGGATTTTAGATCTCGTCTCTTGCGGGCCCTGCAGGGTCTTCATATTCCTGATAACGTTGACATTAACACGCACAGCCTGAGAAGAGGGGGGGCGAATGGCTTCTCTCGCAAGGTGTGCATCTCCATATTATTCGTTTGCTGGGGAACTGGAACAGTGACTCTGTATTTAAATATTTACAACCCGGTATTAGTTTCAAACAATCTTACCTGAACAAAGTATCTCCGACTTAGAACATTAACTGGATTGGAGTAACTGGTAAACTTGTTTATTAACTTTCTATTCATGTACATGTATTTTAGCATACAGTACATGTACTTTTAGTTCACTGCTCGGCAGCACGCCTTTAGTCAGTACCAGCTGTACTGCGCTAGGTGCTACGGCGGCACGCGCTTCATTTCGTGTGACCTGTATTATTGTACTGTATACTGTATTTGTATTTGAACTTTATTGTATGTGAATAAATGTCTTGCCCGTATGATGGTGTTGTGATTTAAGGATAGGCTATGTATAGCCGTCTTTAAATCACAGCATCACCTTACGGGCTCGCGCCTACCCTTGTGGTATTATCTCCCTGGTGATGTTTATCACGTAATATACGTCATGGTCGTCTGCTTCATTCATTCATGGTTGCGTCTAACGGTAAAGTTTTGTATTCCTTGCATTCTGCAAGCCGGCAGCAGCCTGTGCAGACGTATTAGCTGTAGCTGCAAATTTACTGACTTTATTCCCCTTCCCACCTCTCCCTGGTTCAAAGTTTTAAACTAGTTTATTAACATACGTTTCTATGAGTAACTGGTAAACTCGTTTATTAACTTTCTATTCATGTACATGTATTTTAGCATACAGTACATGTATTTTTAGTTCACTACTCGGCAGCACGCCTTCAGTCAGTACCAGCTGTATTGCGCTAGGTGCCACGGCGGCACGCGCTTCATTTCGTGTGACCTGTATTATTGTACTGTATACTGTATTTGTATTTGAACTTTATTGTATGTGAATAAATGTCTTGCCCGTATGATGGTGTTGTGATTTAATTTCCACATAATCCTCAGTTCAATCAGGAATTAATCAGTATGAGCAGTTATATATTTTGAAATATTATCATTGAAAAGAGAAATACAGCAAATGCTTTGATAAATGCCTTTGGAATACATTAAATTTTATTCATACTATCAAAACATACTTAATCATAAAAACTTTCAGGATGTTGTGAGATATGCAGCAAATATCGAGACTTTTCAAACATTGCATTCTTTGTGAAGAGTGTTACAAAAGCCAACCATCCTAGACCCTTTGTTCCTGTAACATTTTTTGTGGTTATCTCAAATGTGGCTTACAGAGAGAAATTTGATTCATTCGATCAGTGACTGTATGCATGTATACACAAAGCCTTATGAAAAGTTGCCTTGTTGAAATAGATTGGATAGTTTTGTTGAGAATACAATAAATTTCGTACAGTAACACAGCCAGGTCTGAAATGGTTTGGACCTTTATTGTTTTAAGGGGGAATAATGCTAGAAAGTGCAATATTACCATACAAGTTACAATACAATTGTAAATTAATCAATCTAAAACTATATATTTTTTATCATTTAGAAAGTGATCGTATAACAGTATTTTCGTTATACTGTTAATCTAAAACTAAGTCAGATCCTCAGCAAAATATGCACTCTAGAAAACAACTTGCTTTATCAAACTGTCAATCATTTGGATTTATCAATTTAAAATTCTTGCTGTAGAGTATTACTGCACTTTCTCGTATCACTCCCTATTAACCCCAAAGAATCAGTTAATATATCCTAGGCCTACTTCAACTTTCAACTTCTCTTTGTCTAATCCCAGTTTGCTCCTTGCCTTAGCATGGGGCTGACTTGTTCGTATTTGTGGTGGAATATTTTCATGAGCTTTTTTACCACCATTTTGACATGTTTAAATGGACTGGCGCTGGTCACGGTCAACGTCTTTAATAATTTGCTGGAGGCCTCTGGCGTGAATACCTGCTGTCTTTTCTCCACTTTGAAGCGCCGAGGGCTCGTAACGAGCATACGTCTTGTCTGTAGCTGCAAATAATTGGCTGATAAAGTTTTGTCGATCCTCTGAAGCTCCCTCTACAGTCATACACATGTTTTCACGAGCCCGTTGCATGTTGTCCATGCGATATCTCTAGTTTCAACGTATGGAATGGTACCAAACTTTGAATATACCTCACTCGCATGTCAAAGGGGATCGAGCGATACATTTTGAGATCAATTTTTCCAAGGTCAAGGTCACAGGCCTTCAAAACTGAACAAGCTGAGTAGCTGGCAGCTCCTCCACCAAGTAGCCTGTTTGAGAGCATACAGCATATATGCTTTCAATATCTCCTTAAATATAACTTGGAAAGTTGATATGTGTATGTGGAAAGAGACGTTCATCTGGAATTGTTGCGACAATTTGAGGAGGTTTGGGAAGCAGTAATGGGTAGTGTAACACTGGAATGTAAGTCTGTTAAGTTGTATATGAATAAATTTGTGGATGGTGAGGTTTATAAATCGTGGCGGAGTACAATGAAGTTTAACTCACCATATGTGTTAGGTTGTAATATTTTCTCCCCTACATGTATATGGCATTCATCCGGTCTCATATTTGAAAGAGCTATAACTGTTGTGAAATAACAATCATACATTTAGTAATTTAAGAGGGAGGGGGATCCTTATGAACTTCATACCTCTTTATTAACTTGAGAACAAAGGTTTACTCCATCACTTTCTTCTTCCTTCATGAAAAATTATCTCGTCTGAAAGGAATCCATTTGCAGGAAAACTACTATTTTCTTATGTTTGAATATTGTCAATTTCAGTGTGGGATATATGAGCTATCGGCTCTTGCTTCAAGGTCAACTAGTTACCAAAAGTTAAGCTCGTTTTAGTTTATCATTCAATATAACATGTTACATTCTCAGAAGCACAAAATTGTAGGTTAGCTACCAATTGGAATCGAAGCTATCAAACAACCTTGAAATTTGAACCAATGTAATTCCATATACACGGGCGTATATTGAAGTCCCTTGGGCTCTTGTTTTATTGTTTATCAGACGTCATTCACAACAGGCCCATGCAGTCCAATTATAGAGACGGTAACAAAAAGCAACAATCCTTTATACCAAATTTGAAGTCTCTGCCTGCAACAGTTTGGCATTTATTGCATTACGTCATCATATTGACATTTTACGTCATGTTGCCATGGAAACCATAAAAAATCATTGCAATGTGCTAAAATTCAATAGGCTTGTAGTTGATTACCCAACATTCCTTTATGCCAAATTTGGAGTCGAGCTGAAACAGTTTGGATTCTACCGCATTAACAATTTTATGTATGGACATTTTCTGTGACGTCCAGGAAACCATGAAATTCATTGCATACCGAAATTTAATAGGCTTGTCATTGGCCACCACCTGTATACCAAATTTGAAGTTCCTCAAAACAACGGTTTGGCTACTAAAGTGTTCACAAGAAATGTTGACTGATGACCGGACGCTACATCAGATGACGACATAAAACTGATAACCGGACTCTGCAGCCTAATAGGGCTGTTCGGATAGTAAGTGTTGCCAGATGACTGATGGCATTTATTTACCAATGCAATCGCAAAATACATTCATTTGACGGTATGCAACGAGTCTTCTTTCAATGTATCCACCCACAAAAAATGGTGACTTCGGATTAGAAACTCAGATTTATAGCTCAGACCAGAAACGGGCAAACGAACGACCATATGATAACTGCCATCCCATGCTACATTTGCTTTCAGAAAAGAGGCGTATAAAAACAATTACCAAATGTTTAGTAAAAACAATACATTTATTACATGTAGATTATTACATTTACATGGAGTACAAAATAAAGTCGATGATTCATGCCAGTGACTTCACTCTCAAGCTCTTTCGCCAGGTATGGACATGGAATGGCTGTTAAGTACAAAACGACACAGAACTATTAGCATTATCAGAAAAAAACAATGAGCTTGTGAGGATGTGTATCCCCGTCATGCATTTACTGACACCAAAAAACAGCTATTTTTAATAATTTCCTGATTTTTGTGTCAGTGACTTTTAACCTTCGACTTTGACCTATATTTTGGTATGCGACACCTCATTTCCCCCTTTTGAATCCACTCATAAAAAATAAGAAATTTTTAATGATTTCCTGATTTTTCCGTCACACTGACCTTTGACCTCTAACCTCGACCTACATTTCATATGCAACACATCGTTCTCCCCTAGGGCATCAACTTACCAAAAATTAGAACTGTAGATAGAAAACTGTCAATGATAAATGATTTCCTTATTTTAGGCAACAGTGACCTTTGACCTCTGCCCTCGACCTCAATTTTGGTATGCGACACATTGTCTCTACCTAGCGTATGCACTCATAAAAAATTGCAACTGTGGATAGAAAACTTTCACAGATATAGACTGGACACGAATACTTCAGTGATTTCCTGTTTTTTAGGCCAGTGACCTTTGACCTATGACCTTGACCTTCATTTTGGTATGCGACACATCATCTTCCCGTATGGTATCCACTTACCAAAAATTAGAAGTATAGATGGAAAACTGTCCCAGATATAGACCAGACACGGGGACGGACAGAAACCGGCATCACATAATATATCTGCCTTTAGGTGGGCGTATTAAAACTTGAATCACATGAAGTGAAATTTTGAACCATGAAATCTGGGGGTCATCAAATTTATTGGAAGCTGTAGTTGATAAAATGGTTCAAAAAAATGCATATAATATTCATTATATTTTTGTTATTTCTGTAACTTGAGAGAATCATCAAATTTATTACCACTGAGTGAATTTAATTCCTCAAGCTATGTTTGATTAAATTTGTATAGGTATAACAGAAAATAGCCATGACAAAAGTCATTAGACAGGCTGTAGAATATCTTTTCATCAACTTATCAATTGAATTCAACCTAATTTCGTGTCATATACCTGCAATAGTTGTTCCATTCTTCTTCAAACTCTTCTTTTTCTGTTGGATCACTTTTTGTCAGTTGAAGATCAATATTTTCAGTCTACAACAGAAGAAAGGAAAATATACTTTTTGTTACATGAACAAACCTAGCAGTCTTTAATGTGTTTCATCATCTAAAACCATGTATTTAATATCATTATTCTCTAAAAAAAAAGAATTCAAAATTCATCTTACTTAAAAGTCCATTCATATTTTCATTAACTTCAGTTACTTTTTACTCAATTTGAGTTCAATGCACTCAATTTTATTGACAGTCACTTAAGTATAACATGAGTCTGCACCTAAAAGGTTCTTTGACCCCTCAGCACAATATGTCCAGCGAATAACAGGTTGACGTAAAAATCTGCTGAATTCTGTCAAATTTATTTACCCACGTATGTATTAATGTTGATTCAAGAGAATACTCAACGATTAGTATTTGCTAGTACCGGCTTCAGTCATCAATCCTGTTAAGGGATATCGATCCAAGACTGTGTGGATCGATACCTCAAGAAAAGTTAGTAAAGATCTGGTGAATAGTTCTTCATAGATGAAGATCTATTCCAGGGAAGAGTCGAGTGTGTGTGTGTAGTACTCAACATCTCTGGGACACTAGGGATATTCACTGTGAGTATCAGAGCTGTCAGTTAAATTGTAACTGATATCTAGCCCGGACAAAAGTTAGTGACGGAAAAATTTCAAAGGGCCATAACTCTGTACAGAAATGACGTAACACGAAATAAACATGACAGTGCACATGTCTGGGATACTAGGGATATTCACTGTGAGTATCAGAGCTGTCGGTTAAATAGTAACTGAGATCTAGCCCGGACAAAAGTTAGTGACGCAAAATTTCAAAGGGCCATAACTCTGTAAAGAAATGACGTAACGCGAAATAAACATGACAGTGCACATCTCTGAGATACTAGGGATATTCACTGTGAGTATCAGAGCTGTCAGTCGAATAGTAACTGAGATCTAGCCCGGACAAAAGTTAGTGACGCGAAATTTCAAAGGGCCATTACTCTGTAAAGAAATGACATAACACGGAATAAACATGACAGTGCACATCTCTGGGATACTAGGGATATTCACTGTGAGTATCAGGACTGTCAGTCAAATAGTAACTGAGATTTAGCCCGGACCAAAAATTGTTGACAGACGGCCGTCCGTCCGTCCGGCCGACCAGACGTACATGCCAACGACAAGACCCTACAGCCCTATGGGCTGAGGGGTAAAAATGGAAATTCATTCTACTCAAGTGCAGTGAATTTAATTGGTAACCACAGTTGAATGTAAAGTAACTCAAGTTTGAGTGAATAGGTATATTTAACTCAAACTTGAGTGGAATAATTCACTCAAGTTTTTTTATACATTACAGAAGTTTATTTATTCATTTGTACTAACTTTTTCATCATCATATATTGTTGTCAAGGGAGGTAATGTTTGGATGATGTTATCATTACCCTTTTAAAGGGATGTGAGAAAAAGTTATCACCATCTTTGACTGATGCTGTCTTCACCCTTTTAGAGTGATAAGTATGACCTTTTTTCATACTGTGAAGCATGTCAAATAAAAATGTAACCTAATTAATAAAACTCCATTAAAGTTAAAAAATGTATACTCACTTTAATTTTCTTGATTTTCCCAGAGTGCCTCGCATTCATTATTCTGTATATATTAAAGCAAAAATATGTTAGTATATTTCATACAAAAATATAATTAACTGTTTAATATATTTAACAACAATAAATTCTTATATGCTTGTTGATACATTTATTGAAAGTTAAGTTTCAATTGCTTTCACATACATTTGCTCAACTTATAGGGAATTTTGTAATAATTTACATATTTAATGTAAATTGTACAAAGACACTAAAAGTAATAATGAGACATCCTGAAGGATATTGACGCTCATGATCGTCTAATAATTGTAAGCCAATGACAAGAGTATCTTTTTGTCTTTTGTTACTGACGATAAACGATTAATTTGTAATTTCGTTTGCAAAATTTTGAATTTGAGCAAAAAAAAGATCAAGATATTATCTTCTAAGTTTGATGAGTTTCAATATTCCTAGAAACTGTAGTTGATGTTGTTTGTTATAGTACAAGTGAAATGAACAAATTTAGTCTGAAAGTGAATGTACCAAGGATCCTTCGTCTTCGTTTTGTAGTCTTTTTTTTTTGCATGTGTCATCATTGGATACCGCAAGCAATGACTAATCACTTTGACATATACTGAAATATACTTTTAAATAAAAAGATTTTAAAGTTGAACTCCAAAGGTTTTCATATTTCCCTATTTATATTCTTTGCAGGCTAGTTAATGATGGAAATATCAGCACAAATACTCTGTTTGGTTTTATTTGAAGTATTTTATCTCCTCATAGCTTTTGAAAAGTGATTTAAGTTGGCATCTCAAGCTTGGCCGATCTCAGAAATCGAATCTGCATTGCTTATCTGCCCTTGTTTGACGTTCGATTCATTGTGACGTCACATCAAACCATCTTGTAGTCAGACCATCTAGGCGTCAATACTTGTAACATTCAGACTCCGAGCGGCTGGTCTGACGTGACATCACAACAAGGGAAGATAAGCAATGACGATTTGCAAATGTGAATTCAGCTGTGATATGTGTACCAACTTTTAAAAAGATTCTAGCAAACAAGATAATTCAAATCAAACCAAGTGAAGTAGATAGACTTGTATTTCTATCATTATTCAACCTATATAAAATGTGAAAAGAGGAATTTTAAAACCTTTGCATTTCACCTTTAAAATTAGGAATGAATGCTAATTCTGTTCTGCGCTACTTTGATATATCTCTTTTAAGATACCATGGATCTTGATTATCTCCCTTTGATTGAAACATGATTCAATAGTCCACATTTCTCAACTTGTCATGTTGTTTTACAAGACTGACGTTCCCTCGTGTAGCCGACCTGTCGCCAAACGAAATGATGGTGCAGTTTACTTACAATGGCATGGACTAAAGTAAATCAATTTAAAATTTGAAGAAATCGATTTTAATTCGAAATCATTTTAACTCCTTAATATAGAAGGTAAATGTACCGGTATGAATATTCTCTATAGTCAATATATTATATAGAATATGCCCCACCATTTCATCTGCAGACTCTTGCAATACAAAGTGACAAGTTGTGAATACCATATTAATTTCAAGCGCAATTTGGATTATCTAATTGGGCCAAAGACATGAAAGAGGGATGTTGCACAACTGGACCACAGGGGGAATCTGGTTCCAAATTTGAGAAAGATCTTTCTGAGAAATGATAATGAAGTATCATGGGGAAATCCATAATGGCCATATTGGTTTTTTGAAACTACATGTAGACTCAACAGGAACATGTATATCAAATTTGAAAAAGATCCATGCAGTAGTTTCTGACAAGTGGCCATAACAAGAATTGTTTACAGACAACAGACCACGTATGAAAAGTGATTTGAACAGCTCATATCATCTGGTGATGATGACCTAAAAATATTGGAACAACTTGCTAATTTGATATACTATGTGTAAAGTGTAAACTAGTTTTAATACAAAAAATCTCACTTTTTCTTTTCTTTGGGCATTTTTCCTCTTCTTTTTCTTTCATGATAGTCATCTTGATCTGCAAAAAGAATTCTCACAACTCTTCATCTCTTGTTAATTGAATTGAATTGTATAGATTTAATTTTATTCTTTTAATTTTATACCAGACAGAGATAGAAAAGAAAAACACATATCCAGCAGTAATGCAGTACTCCGCTTCAATTAAAATAATAACAAGATTCTTCAATTCGGTCTAGTGAACAACATGAAAATGCGAAATGACTGAGATGATGTCGGATAACGGGATTAGGTATCCATGACGTGACATTAGAAGCCGTCACAGTGCGATAAAAGTTCTAAGATCGAGTATGACATTGCAAAGCATCACGCTCGAAATGCCAGTGCGCGTTTTCTGACGTCATCTCAGGCACTGGAGCCAAGTGCAGGTGCTGTTATGTTTTTCAGAGAATGTCAGAAGTGTGATTTCAATGCCCGTGATATTAAAAAATGAGGTCACAGAAACACGTTCACCATAGTTGCTTTCAACTACTGAATAACTTTTATCGAAATATGTTATTTGCTGAATATTTTTTAAACGACGCTTTTACCTCTTTAAGGGAAACAACTCGTTATATTTTCTTCATTAAGTACTTCGGACTGGTTTCTTCCCCTTATTTGAAGGACTGGCATTCTTACTTGTTTAGCCATGTAGGCCATAAATGTTTTAACCATTAATTAAATATTTGAGAGTTATAAGAGTCTCCAGAGTGTAAATTTTTTAACAAATAATAGGAAACTTTAAGCAAATATGAACTAAAATCCATGATACAACCAATAGAATCTATAAAAAAAAAAAAAACATATCTCCCTCTTTCAAATAATAAAAATTCAGTTTGTTCTGAAAATAATTGATTATCAATATTAGTTTGGTTTACTACTTGAACTTGCATTAGGATTGGAAATGCAAAGCAAACAGGCTTTACAGAATGCAATGATTCAAACCAGTTGCCTAGCTTTTGAATAAGATGCTTCTTCTGTTTCATGTGAACTTAACTCAGAAACTCTAGCTGTGATAGGACAATAATGGGTAAGGGGGCGTGTCATTCCAGTCCGTTCGACAACAACCAAAAAAAGCCGAAGTTTTCTGGCTAATGTGAACTATGACCATGCACCAACATGGAAGGACCCAGTAAGTGTTACAAAATGCCATTAATTAAAAAAATATATATTTAGCATTCAATATACATGCGTACATAGAAAATGGTTTCACCAGCATAAAATATAATTTACATGAAATATAAAAAAAAAATACAAGGTAGAAAATATATCTCAACAAAATTGAAAATGTTCCTACCTGGGCAGAATACTATTTATTGGATTGAAAAATATCTTTCACCAAATTAGAATTGAATATCGAGTGCCACTGGAATATTCCACACACTATACTGGATGCAGACTAATCAAGGATATCAAACGTCATTATATCTGAAGAAACTAGACTTGGATATCGACCATCTTCATCTTCTTCTGTGTGCATGTGGAAAGTAGACTTGGATAGCGATCGTCATCATAGGGCATACATGGCTATGCAGACTGGACTAGGGTTCGAAACATATCCATTCTGTATAGTGAAACTTGGATATCAGCCAGCATTTCCATTCTAAACTATGAATACTGCGACGACTAGAGTAAATGAGTAGTAGGGTATAACACTGTTTTCAAACTTGTTTCAGTCATATCACGACGGTGCCTACATGTGTCATAAGACGAGAGTGCTCACAGTTCGTATTACCGTGGACAATGATCAGCCCAGTCAGTATAGCACCCGGTCACCCATCCAAGTATTGACCCAGCTTAACATTGCTTAACTTATCTTCATATGGCACACACAGAATATAGTAAAAGTGGGCAAGGATTTCGAACCGCTTCACTTTTGGTTACATAAACTAGACTTGAATATTAACAGTCTCCATACTGCATTTAGGAATAGAGGAGACCAGAGTTTGAATTTTTTCAAGTGTATAATAGCGAGAGTGCAATTGTTGTTATAATAGTCACTGTATAGATTTTACATCTTGTAGGCATATATTTTTGTTGCATCATTTTCAAGAAAACCTAACTTGATACTAAGTATAGTCTTTCTCCATATTTTAAAGCTAGCTATGGGAATGGAGATAATATCAGCTATAAGTGATACCAAACATCACAATGTCATTGTGGAATCTTGCATTAGTTTGAGCTTGAATATGTACACAAGACCACTCATGTTCAGTAGGATTCAGATATCATGACCAGATACATATATGGTGTTACTTTGGAAGAATTCAGTGTATTGAACTTGTTTACTAATGACTCAGATTTCCTGAACTTATTGAATTTTCTTACAAGTACTTACATGTAACTGTGAAATAACGATTGTTTTCACTTCTATCATGTCTGTAGGCTATAAAATTTTTTTAACTCTCCATGTTTGCAAACTTGAAAACGTGTCCAATATCGAAGCAGTTTGACATATTTAAACACAGTCTACAGACAATTTAAGTCTACAATGACACAAGACAACTATTCTAATATTTTTATTCAATAATTCCTTGCGGGACACCACATTTTAGTAATGGAATATACAAGATTAAAATAATTAGCCGGCTACAATTTTTAGAGCAGCCAAACACTTTCTCAAAGTATTAAAAATATTCTAACACATATTGGTGCACCTTTTTAAGGAGAAAATTTGATATACATGAGTAGTGTGACTAACGTAACAGGACTTACAAAGTAGGGTTTGATATCATTTAAGTGTGTACCTTGATCTAAGACTGCGTAAAAGGCATTGAGACATGTTTTTGCAAATTTTGAGGTTTCTAGGTCACATAATTAGGTCAGTAATTGGGTCAGAAAGTAGGTCACAATGACCGTGAACCAATTAGATCATGTCACACTGACACTGATCTAATTAAGTGCATTTCCATGGTCTTAGGAGGCACTAGAACATGTTTTGTCAATTTCGAAGTTTGCAGATCACCTACTAGTAAGTAGATTAAATTTTCGTCAAAAGGGAGTCAGCTCAGAACAGTCCCCTAATGCATGTTCATGCCAAAAATCAATGTTCAAATTTCAACGGTTCTCTTTATTTTGACGGAGAAAGGATTCGGATGGACTGACCCGACTCATTACCGAACAATTTGCAAATGAGGGCCTACTGTGCACATGTAGTAGTAATTTTTCAAGAGACTTACATGACTGAACCAAATTTCCCACAAATGTTTGACCATGAAAATATGGACATTTGGGAAGGAGAGCTATCCACCAAGAGATATTGTATAAATAGTATCATAAATACTACAACATGCATCACCTAAATTGACCTTTGAAAAATAGGTAGAGACATTTTTTATTGTGCTTTATTGTGACCAGTAAATGAAATCAACAGAGCTGTGAGTTGATTTTGAAGTGAGTGACCAATAATGTACCTTCCCAGTCAGATAATTGGAGTATTGCCTTGTGAGAACAAGGTGCTACACATCACTCCCATGCGATAGAACAGTAGCTTTAGTACAGAGTGAGCTATCTGCTTGATTTCACCAATCATAATGGTGGACAATCTCCTTTGAGGTTGCGGCACGGGTTCGAGCCCAGCTGGTTCATGTGTGAAAGTTTGTCGATTACTTGCCTAAGGGCAGTGGTTCTCTCCGGGTAGTCCAGCTTCCTCCACCAACCAAACTAACTGTTATCATATGAGTGAAACAAACTTGAGTGTGACATTAAGCCAAATTACCTCCCTCCCTCCTTTAAGGTTGTTGTTGTGGTTATGTGTGGTAAGAGTTTTGTCTTAAAATGTTGTAATATCTCAAAATAAACTTGCAATGGAGATTTGATACCTTATGTAATCAATATATACTGTTCAGAGGCTTATTATATATGGTTGCTTTGTCAAATATTTCTGTGAAAAATAATTATCTTGAAATGAACAAATGACAACCACCTAACAATTTGTGCATATATTCTTCAGTTTATCTTGATACAATATTAATTCAAATCTGTGAAAATATCTGATAAAAAATAATTTGTGACATTTTTAACTCTCTCAAGTTTGGTACACATGAGGTCACTTTTGACAAAAAATGTCTCCAAATGAGTATAGATTACAGCAAAACAGAATGAACTTTTTTGAATATATCAGTTTGCGATAATTTCTAAGATATCAAGTTCAGTAGAAGAATCATGAATCGTATCATCTTGATCACCTTAGCATGCCTCAAGTAGCCATAATTAATAAGGAATAATTGTTTATTAAAACTGCATATATTAAAGATGAATGACAAACAAGCCATTCTGGGTAGTTCTTATAATGTTACTGAATTGAAATTTTGGATAAACAATTCTGTCAAATACATGTATGACATTTTGTGTACCAAATATTTGTAAAGATATATACTGTTTTAAAATGATTCTTATCAGATAGCTTGGCCAAATTTTCAGTAATATTCACTAAAGACAACCTAAAGTATAAGTGTGTGTAAATGTTTAGCTTACTGTGGTTTGTTAATTTCATATATTTTTGAGGAAAAGACAAATGTTGTAAGAACAACAACATCCCACAACAAATGACCATTAATCAAAACTGCCTGTCTTTATGTGAAATTACAGCTCTCTGTGATTATATTTGAGATGAACTCCAATCAAGCTTTGTAGCTTGATTAAGCTAATGGCTCAGTCAAACTATTTACAGGATTCGTACACTACCTTGAAAATGAAAATTTAGAATTCAAGGCCTTAAATAGCCTTGAAACTTGGAAAATTATGTCGAATACCTTGAAAAGACATTGAAAACGGGAATTCCTGTCCTTTTTGTCAATTCATTTGTTAAGTTGTAGCTTGAACTTGTGCTATCCTTTGCCATCGGGTGGTGAAATTAACCCCATCATAGCAATATACTGATCATCCAAAAGGAAATTCTAAGTGTATTCAAGAATTGTGAATAATAATCTTTGTCGAAGTAAAAACAATTTAGAAAATTTATCTGCATAGCTTCAGTGCCAGTGGAGCTTAAATATGCCTTCAAAACAGGATCTATTACCTTGAAGAGAGTCAAGGTGTGCAGTTCCGTTATTCAGCAGAAGAAGAATATGTCGTACACTTGTCCCTCATTATAGTGCTGAAGTTGGGAGACAAAAAATATAACCCCACTATGGGTGAGTCACACTGTAGTGGGTCTTCAATCATAACAGCAGCATATATATATATTATGGCTGTACACTAAGAGACATGCCAATGGTAGTGCTATACTTAAACCAGCCTAATAATGAACCAGGTTATAATGAGGGACAAGTGTATTTTCTTAATAATAATCAATATATTGTTATTTGAAAACATATCCATATATGTGTATTACTAGAGATTTCAGAGTCAGTGAAGTATATATAGCAGGCTACAGAATTGACAAACTTGATTGGTGGAGATGTCAGTGAATGTGTTTCGCAACTGATGATTAATCTGCACAGAATGAGCACTACAGAACTTATTGTTTCAGATATCACAGCTCCACTTATGCCTAAAATACTGTCCGCTTAAACTACCGTGAACATCATAGCCTAGGCTACTCGTCAATGACCTCTTGCCTCAAACATGTCAAAGGTGAAATGCAAAGGTTTTTAAATTCTTCGTTTTACATTTAATATTGGTTGAATAATGATAGAAATACTGGTCTACTTCATTTGGATTAATTTGAATGATCTTGTCTGCTATGATCTTTTTGAAAGCTGGTAGCCTTAGCCCAGCTTCGCAAAAAGATCGAGCCTTTAAGGATGGCACATCATTTAAGGTTGCACATCATTGGCAATGCACATCATTTAAAATAATAAATTTATTAAGAAATATGATTTCTATATTTAGTGATATTGAGGTTGGATTGAAGGAGGAACTATATTATATAACTACCAATAAACATTACATTTTTTACAAAAGTAAGCCTACACATCCCATTGCATAGATCTGATGAATACATGTTCAGGTATAGTTAGGAACAATAGGTGTGCAATTTTGAGCACATTCTTGGTGTAACTTTGTGTGATGATATGTGAACAAACAAAGCTAATAACAGTGCAATAGTAGGACTAAATCTATCATTTCCAGCATGCAATGGGACACTTGCACTGTGGTAAACCTTCACATTTCTATGCAAATAAAAGAATGCAATGACAACTGTGTCCAATCATACTGTAATGCTCTATAATAATGTGCACGGGTAAAGACTGACCTCACAAACTGATTCAAACTCACTTTTAATTAATATAGTAAGTTAAATGTGTGGACACAGATATGGTTGTACAAAAGCTTCAGAGTCGACGAGAATTTGATAACAAAATTTTAGGAAATGGCGTCCTTCATTTAAGGCGACACAAAATTACAAACTAAAAGGGGTTCGGTACTGCAGGATTCCCCCGCCAGTTATTTTGATATTGTACTTCTGAAATAAAATAATGTCAAAAACTATTAGTAAATACTATAAAGGAATATACTGTATGTGATTTGGTATGTATGACTGTACATACAATGTACACTGCATCTCCTGCCTAATAAGAAGGCAAAATTATCAGCCTAGTCCAGCCTGAACAACAAAGATCAACCCAGAAAACTTTCTAAGTCCAGCCTAAACACAAAAGTCTAACCGGACACCAACACCAACACCAACACCGCCACTTTCCCCCTCTCTCTCCCAATACCTCGCCTACTTCGTATACGGCGAGCTAAAAATGTTATTTTTAATAATTTCCTCATTTTTCAGGCACACTGACCTTTGACCTTGATCTAATTTTTTGTATGCAATACATCATTTCCCCCAATGGCATTCACTCACCAAACATTATAACTGTGAAAGAGCTGCTGCAGGAGAATAAAATGTAAGAAATTAGAAGCCACTATCTCTAACGCTTCGCTCTTCAAACAAGCGTTCAGTTTTTGACAAAATTCAAGATGGCGGCAAAACCACGTGACATAGAAACTTAATTTTTGCATATTTCCCTTCGCCATATCATGTAGCATATATCTAGGTATTTGTATGCTCAAAATTTGCTATTTTGAAATTTGACCTATTTTGGTAGATCACTTCTGGTCACTGGTCATTTTGTTGTAAGGATCAGCTTCTCTTTATCAAATCTGAGCGGGCCAATTTGACTGGTGACATATGCCAAATATGGACAGAATCAGTATTTTACTTTCACACCTTACCCGACACATTCAAACTAAGAATGGTCCCTCAATCGCTCAAGCACACCCTCACCAACACAAAACGCCAGCTTTCGCTACTACTCTTACTTTTGTATGTATGGTCCCTGTGTGATGTCATATCCAACAAATAGTGATATTATCTTGCAAATATTTGATGCAGCAATCAATGCTGAATAATATGTGGCCAACATTATAACGATTGGATAATAATTATGGACGATAAGACTATTCTTGTAACCCTACCCCCTATTATCACAAAAATTGTACTTATTAACACAGGAGTAATTTTGAAGTGATTAAAAGGATAGTGAGTCCCAGTTTATCAACTGTTAACAAATTGTTTCTTATTTGACATGTCCTAAAGCACATAAAAAACATAGTTTCGGTCTGTAGTGGGGGGGATGCAAGGCGAGCCCCAGTAGCCCACGGATTAACGGACTGAACAGGAGATATTCCTTTCCCACACATGTACAATATATTCCTCTCCATCTTTGACAATAATAACATTCTTCAGCCTTATTTGCAAGAGCCAAAATTTGATAAAATAATCTTATAAGATATATATTGTTACAATAAGTTGATTCAATGCTTTCTCGTTTCTGTATAATTGTTCAGGAGTCGCGTAAAAAAATATTCTTGTATAGTGTACGAGTTAGGAAAATAATCCTATTACTTCACACAAACATTTTTGCACAGAAGATTATTTTGAAAATAACTTTAGATTGACAAAAATATTTAAGGAAATAGCTCAAAACAAAGTAAATTTCATTACTTTTCTTAAAAACAACATTTTAGTGTATTTTATATAAAATTGTTAGAATCATTTGTCATTTTGTGTTGTGGGAAATCTTAATTTTATAAATCTTTTTTTTTATGTGAGACGGCTGTATTTAATCATCACCAGTGCTATAAACAAACATGACTTGTCTGTTCTGGCTTATATCTATTTACTCCAAAGATGAATGCTGCAAATTTATGCACAGAATGAGTTCTGACAGATGGAACATTTGTGGCTTTAAATGTACATGTATGTCAGTTCAATATTGCACTGTTTGCATTCAGTGAATCGTGATATTTTTTCTGTATGATTGGTTAATTTGTCAGTTGTTTAATCTCGATATAGGCCTACTCTTAATTGTTTGTACAAAATCTCTAAGCAGCTTAGTTTATGTTAGCCAAGATAAAAATTATTATTTACTTCTGGTGGAATGATGTTATAAACCTAATCTGACTTTTGCGCATTATTTAGAGAACAAAAGACCAGTAATTTCAATTAATCACCTATATTTTGAACTGCTTATAATTGAAATAATATTTGTCAAGATGTGCTATATTATTCAGTCCCAGTATTGAAAGAAAGTGTCATTATGCTTGAAATAATGTATAATTCTGGAAATATTACATGATAATATGTCAACTATATAAGTTAAAAATTTCTCCAGAATTAAAAGATAGGACAAGTGAATTATGAAAACAACTACATTAGCTGAAATCACTGGTCATAATATGGACAGATTTTTATGGTAGATCGATGGTTACATCAACACATATTGTGATGAAAAATAATTTGTAAATACTGGCAAGGCTTGGACCGGTACGCCTAGGAAGGTGAAAGGATACTTCACCTCAGGATTATGATGATCTATGTATTCAATCTATATTTAGTGACCATTTACCAACATTTGCACTGAATGCATGATACAATTTCTATTCAATTATTTTTATTGCTTGACTCTAGTCTAGGCCTACCATTACATAAAGGTTGGTAGAATAACATAAATAAACAAATTGTTGTGGATGAATATCCTTGCTCTAACTCAAGGCAGGAAATAAGTGGTAACAGAAGCACATGAACTAGAAGTGTGTATAATCTTAGATTAACCTATAGCTACATGTAGAATGCATTGGGCATGCCTCCCTACTTGAACACATGATGCTGCACAGTAAAATTGTATCTGTCGTGTTGATCTAGTAAAAAAAAAACGAGTGATGCATCACAGGAGGTGAGCATGAAATTCAAATACTCAGCCTATAAAACGTACACAATTAGTCTCACCCATTATCCTCCAGTGTGTGTTGACACTGCATCTCCTGATCTTTCTGGGTAGAGACTGTACAAGAGTCTTGTGGTGTAGGTGGTTTGGTGATTGTCTGCGACATTCAGCTATTGTTACACACTTCTATTTTATTTGCTTAGGGGGTTAACTTGAATTAATGTTATCTCTCACAGAATACCACCAATCTGTCTTCAGATCTGCATAAACATGACTTTGTTGAGTGTCATAACATATCCATAACCTGTCAGATTACCACCTCAAATTTCACAGGAACTAGTGGATATATTACTATGCCCAATCCATATTTCCAGCCCTGATAATTGCTAACTGTGCATTATATGAATGCTTCATATTTATTTCGCATCTACTTGAAGATATAAATTTTGAGATTTGGTGCAGCATACTATAGTATTATGAACCATTAATTTCATGCCATAACAGTTGATGGCTGGGTATCAAAGATTGGGCAATTGCTTGTCACATGTCTCTCATGCTCAATACAGAGAGTGTGTAGGGTGGGGAGTGTGGTGACATGGTTAAAGTGGTAGAAATTAAGCGAAAATACAGTCATTTTTCAACATGGTGGTCATATGCTTACACTGACATACCGGTATTATAGAATCAATTATTGCCAATTCATGTTTGTTGCATTGATTGGTACATGTATGCTTAGCAATGAAGATTGAATAAATGTGAGATATTAAAATTCCACATGTTCATAGATTAAGCACACACAGTACATACATGTGTTTTTGTTTTTGCACTGTATAATGAAAAACAATTGCAACCATGAATATGGACCCATTTGTTGGGCAGTCATACACATTTTACTTGTAGTCATAATAATTATGGTGCAGAGAACCTAAAATGGAATTGTTATGGAAGAATAAAAAAGATAAATTATTTTAGTCTCTGATATGGCAATGTTCAATGTTATTAAGTTGAAAATTAGGTGATTTATAACAATTATATGGTTTCAAGCCTAAAATATTCCCTAATCATGCTAATATACATGTACATGTACTACCAGAGGTAAGATGTACTCGAGGTGATTATGATAATCCCTCGAATAATTCAATCTCCCTATCCAAATTCAATCACTCCCAAATTAGGGAAAATATTCAATATTTATGATTCTAATAAATTTAATCGCCTTTTAAAGATTGAAATAATGAAGAAATAGGGATTATATGCATGGTTTTGAACTGTTTTGTCAACTTCCAGTTCTAATAGTTTTGTTCAGCTCATCTATTACTCAAACAATCAAATCGGATGTGACCATTTGGGAAATGCCCTATACACTCAAATATCACCAGGTTAGGGTTAACCCATACTGCCCCATACAAGCGTTTTTTAAAGGAATAGACAACCTTTGATAAGCGTATATTGCAAATGAAAGAACAATTCCAGGAGTGTCCAAAACGATTTTTATTTCAATTTTGCAATTTTTTCCAACCGAATGAGAAGCCGTCAATGATAAATTCTGTGGCTTGTATAAGGGCGCCGCCATTACGGCAAGTTTAGTGACGTCACTGGGCCGCAGAACACTGCAGTGAACTGGGAGGAAACATGGTTTGCCATGCACTGGAATAATCGCAGCCCAATAGGCCAGCAGGTGTGGATACATTCTTGTATTCTGTACCCTGTAAATACTGGCTAATGTTTGTACAATAACAATGATCTTATCCTTGTTGAGAAATCGGGGTTGATCTGTCGTTAGCTCCGGTGTAGCCTTGTTCCATACTACGTGAGAACAACGCTACGGCTGCAAGCCAGTCACCAGATCGAGTTGTTGGGAAATTGCCGTACGGGCAATATTTGCCGAACCAATTGACCATAACCAATAAAATAATTCCATTCTATGTCCACTTACCTTTCATAAAAATCCTTGTTTATGAGTGACCGTCCGTTTTTACCTTGGCAAGAGATCGAAACTCGGACGAGGGGGGGTAAAACTGTCCACATCGCCGCCATCTTGACATCGATAAGTTTTACATGGACAGTATAACCCCCTCGTCCTGTGTTTCGATCTCTTGCCAAGCTAAAAACGGACGGTCACTCATAAACAAGGATTTTTATGAAAGGTAAGTGGACATAGAATCAAATTATTTTATTGGTTATGGTCAATTGGTCTGGCAAATATTGCCCGTACGGCAATTTCCCAACAACTCGATCTGGTGACTGGCTTGCAGCCGTAGCGTTGTTCTCACGTAGTATGGAACAAGGCTACACAGGAGCTAATCTGTCGTCTACACTGTCTAAGTGTCAAAAAAAAAAACAGCATCGAGTTGTCTGATAAAATATGCTTTCATTATAGGCTAATACTTTTCAGCTGATCACTATACGCCAACATGCTGCTTGCGTCAACATAATTCGGCAGTAACTCACTGAGATTGTTTAATGTAACCGAAATTGGGAATAATTCTGATTTCTGTGTTACCAATTCAAAGAATCGAGCCTCATCAAAGACCGGCATTCAGACAGAAAATGAAACTAAATCTGGCTTAGCTGGAGGCTCATTTCTCCGGGAAAAGATTGTCCGCAAATTTTTCTCACCGTTGAACTGTTACCGAAAGAAACTGTTCAGCATGACACTGCCGTTAAACACCCACCCAAATATCTAGCGTGCGAGAAAATTTACCTGAGAAAGTTTATGGAATAAATCCTTGTCAGCTAATGTCAGCACTTGCACATGTGCTCGTCTGATCGTTTCCTAACAGGACATCTCACAACAGAGCCGACTAAACGAAATCAGCGACACGGCAGGCTTCTACGGTATATACATTGTACATCCTCGACCGATTTCTACGGTAGATCGTCTTCAATGGGCTCGAACACGCCTGACACTTCTTGTATTCCTCGACACTGCCCCCAAACAGCGTAGATGAAAGCATGGTTTCGCCCAGCCAGCCATTGTCATCAGTCAGGTTGAAACTCCAGGAAATGCAAGGCGTCGGATACTTGGAAAAAGTTGAAAATCACTTGCTGCCATGTTTGCTCTCTGGCCCATTGACGTCATGAGCTAATCGCTCATTGGTTAAACCATAAAGATGGCGGCTCCCTTCATTCAACACATCTGGTTATTTTCCCAATGTTTGGGAGTATTTTTCTTCGTTAGAAAGAATCTCAAAAATAGGAAAAAAATATTTTTGCGCACAGTTTGGATTGTTCTTTCAGTCGCCAAATGTTGTCTATTCCTTTAACGAATATTTTATGATTCCGGTAGTGAAATGAATGTTTTTGACGAAAAAATATCCGAATAATTCTGCAACAAACCCTGAGATAGTTAGAATTCTATAATATGCAAAACATTTCCTGAAAATTCACTTTTAGCTAATAAGTTAAGTAGATGTGTGAATTCTGGTAAAAGTTCTATTTTTATTTCCATTTTCTCGCATGCAATGTTTGCACCTACTGACCAAACTATGCGTTCCACATCTACACAAGCTCCAAGTATTGACTGTGTTTACATTTGAAATCATCATGTGCCTTTTTGCAGTGAAGGTGAACTACCCTTCAGTAAATCCATGCTATATATATATATATATATGTTCCTGACAATGTTGAAGAAATTTTACGATAGTTCCTCTCAAGGCGGCAGTTATTATAGTATTAATAATAGAAAGCAATTTACTCAAACAACTATGAGTTCCCTATTCACAACAAATGTATCTCCTTATTTAAAGATGGCAATAAAATATAATATATTGCAATAACGTGTAAGAAAACAAAATCAAGAATTAAATGGAATAATTTCACACATTGAAACACATATATGTTAGAAAGGGTGAGAATAAACAAAACTATTTGATAAAAATACTTTACCGTCAAATTCTGCTAAGCCTACATGCGAAGACATTTTGAAATGAAGTGATAATAATTTTAGCTTGCCTGCATTTATACGCTTTGAATTTTACCACGTGACTCGTTATTGCGTAAACCTGCCCCCCAAAAATATTCCCAGGATAGGATAGGCCATTACGAGACCTTCAACTTCCTGTCAATGCTTTGAACTAGCCGTCGAGATTGACAGTCAACTTATGGTGCCGGAAATATACCTAATCAAGCAGCGGATCTCAACACAAAATGTTACATTGCAAATTAACAATAACTTCAATTGTAGAATGCAATACAATTACATATATCTGGACATGCTTATAAAATAAACGATTATAGTGCATGGCTAAATATATTTACGGAAATCAAGTGTTCGATTTTAACTTTGAAATAAAGATATTCAACCTTAGCGGTTTGAATCATTCCAGTCTTGATGAAAGTAAAGTTTCTTCCAGCGGCAAATCATGTCCAATGTATAATTTTGGTGACTTTTTCTCGGCAAAATTATTGTCTGTTATTACAATTGCAGTATATTTCCGATCACTGACTATTAGAAAAAATGCTTCGCAAAAATAACTTACTCATGTATGTGGGTCCGTATAACCTTGCACAATTCAATTTTCGTTTTTTTGTTTTTGGTTTCTCAAAATCAGAAATTGAAATTTGGCCGTCAATTTTCAATTTTCTTTTTTCTTTTTCGGTTTCTCAGAATCAAAAATTGAAATTTGACATTCAATTTTCAATTTTCGTTTTTCGCTTTACTTCGCGCAGAAATGAAAATCAAATATTGAAACTTTCCTGGACTTCCGCTTTTCGTTTTTTGAATTTAACTTTGACGCATCAATGTTAACTGTGCACGCGCAAGGCTTATGATGTCACTTTCGGTCCGCGGAGTAGTATGGGAAGCGCAAATCAGATTGTTTAGGGAGGTGTGGAGCACAATATGGAAGGCAGTAGGGGGAAAGATATGGGAGTGTCACCACACGATAGATGCCTGCAGCCAGGCATTCGAGCTAGATTATAATGGGCCAACTGCGCATGTCCAGAAGTGAGTAAGCATTCGTGCAGTATAGGTGTGAAGCATTATATGGAGAACACCAGGGTTCATACACATATGAGTTTCATTAAAGTAGAGTAAAATATTAAATACGTGGGTACCCTAATCATAATCCCAAAAGGAACTTCCCGCGTCGATGCGTTAAAGCTTTTGACACCCGCACTTAAAGCGTTGAATCGTTTTTGACGCCGAACGTTGACGGGCATGTGAACGCTCCAACGATCCAGGTACCAAAAATAGAGAATGAAGATTTGACCTGAAGCGTTGAAGCAGTCTGGCATCAAAGATGATGTTTGTGTGCTTCTTTGAAATGGTGGTTTACGAAACGCTGGCAATATACAGATCTCGCGGCTCATAACCGTGATGCTTACTCTTATTGGTATTAAATCTTTGTTGGTATCTTTATGAAAACTATATTTTAAATCAATAACAAATAGCGGTCGTGTGTATGAATGCTGTTCGCTTTTGTAGCAGTCTAAACGTCTATTTTCAGAAATGAAAAAATCTAAGACTGCGTCTTGATTGGCTCAGGCCTCAATGCCAATAACCAATGACAACTGCGGGATGCCACCTATCCAGACCCGTCTGGTGCATCTTCACAAGTCCAGGTATATCGTGAATCCTCTCACAGGGTTTACACGGACATTTTGGTGATTCGAGTGAGTTTTGTGTCCTTGCCTCAATCTCGAAGATTTCATCCCCTGAGGTAATTTTGAATTAGCATGTCCGTATCCCAAGCGCGCGGTTTTTGCTTTGACTCTCGATGACGATTTCAGCCTCACATTAAAGTTATGGCAGCGATGTCACATCTCAAACATTGCAGCTAGTGGTTTGGCGTAATGAGCTTGCTGAGCATGTTCAATAATTGGTTTGATTTAGAGGATACCCCTCGATCTTTTCTAGGCAATGCATAGATACCCTAACAAATCGATCAATACAGTGGCTCCCGAGGATGGCCAGGTAGGCCACATGCCTCTCACGCTCCACACCTCTTATAGGACGGACACGATTTGGGTTTTCTATTCTACTCGTCATATCGGAAGTGACATCGTAACCCGTCCACGTGCGAACTTAACATTGATACGTCAAAGATAAAATCAAAAAACGAAAAACGGACAAGTCGAGGCAATTTTCAATATTTGATTTTCGTTTTTGCGTCAAGCAAAAGGAAAAACGAAAATTCAAAATTGACCGTCAAATAACGATTTTCATTTTTTGTTTTTTGTAATCCCAGAATCAAAAATTGAAAATTGACGGTCAAATTTCAATTTTTGATTTCGAGATTACAGAAACAAAAAACGAAAATTGAAAATTGACGGTCAAATTTCAATTTTTGATTTCGAGATTACAGAAACAAAAAACGAAAATTGGAAATTGACGGTAAAATTCCAATTTTTGATTTTGAAAAACCAAAAACGAAAAAAGAAAATTGAATTGTGCAAGGTTACAAGGACAGTATTTCCTCATATACTATATTCATGCAACTTGGTATAAACAATACAGGATGATAGTCGCAATATTTAGTTTTTTTAATTACCGCGTATAAAATGATTATGGCACAGACTTGATAGAAGTGTGAATGGGCGTACGGCGATAACCCAGAACAGCTTAGCCCTCCAGCCGAGAATTTCTTGGTTAATTATATCCATATCATCTAACGTTCATAAGGTCCCATGCAGAGTATGGGTCCTTGTAACGTTGCACAGTTCAATTTTCATTTTTCGTTTTTGGTTTCTCAAAATCAAAAATTGAAATTTGACCGTCAATTTTCAATTTTCGTTTTTTGTTTCTGTAATCTCGAAATCACAAATTGAAATTTGAACGCCAATTTCAATTTTCGTTTTTGTGTTCTGAAAATCAAAAACTGAAATTTGACCGTCAATTTTCAATTTTTGATTCTTGGATTACAAAAACAAAAAAACGAAAATTGATATTTGACAGTAATTTTTCAATTTTCGTTTTCATTTTGCTTCATGCAAAAATGAAAATCAAATATTGAAAGTTGCCACGACTTGTCGGTTTTTTGTTTTTTTATTTCAACTTTGACGTATCAATGTTAACTCCGCATGTGGACGGGTTATCATGTCACTTCCGGTACGACGAGTAGAATAGAAAACGCAAATCGTGTCATATAAGAGATGTGGAGCGTGAGAGGCATGTGGCTCACCAGGCCATCCTCGCGAGCCACTGTATTGATCGATTTGTTAGGATATCTAGACATTGCCTTGGTTAGTTGCACACGGTAGTTCTGGATAAAAAAAGATCAATGGGGTATCGTCTAAATCAAACCAACTATTGAACAGGTTCAGCTACCTCATTACTTCAATCCACTAACCGGCCGGTTTGAGATGTGACATCACTGGCATTACTTTGATGTCAGGCTGAAATCGACATCGCGAGTCAAGGCAAAAACCGCCGATTTGGGATACTGACATGCTAATTCAAAATAACTTGGGGGGAAGAAATGTTCGAAATTGAGGCAACGACACAAGAGCTCACTCGAATCACCAAAAATGTCCAGGTAAACCTTGTGCGGGGATCCACGATTTACCTCGACTTGTGAAGATGCACCAGACAGGTCTCCATATGTGGCATCCCGTTGTTCTCAAAGGTTATTGGCATTGAGGCCTGAGTCAATTGGAACGCACTCTTAGATTTTCTCATTTCTAAAAATAGATGTTTAGAGCGCTACAAAAGCGAACAACATTCATGCAGACAACCGCTATTTGCTATTGATTTGAAATATAGTATTTATAAAGATACCAACAAAGATGTAATATTAATAAGAGTGAGCATTGCAGTAATGGACCGCGAAATGCGTATATGGCAAGCGGCCGTAAACCACCATTTCCAAGGGCGTCGCTACCGATGGTGCGTGTGGTGCGAACGCATCCCCATTTTTGCCCGTAGATTGGAAATACAAAAATTATGTCAGATATCAACCCCAGTTTAGCATTAAAAAACGCTGAAATGCAGGAATCGAGCGTAAAAATTCAAAATTTCGCCGTGAGGGCATGCCCCCGGACCCCCTAGAAATACTTGGCGTGCATTCGTCGGATGATGAAACTAGCAAAAAAAAAATCTTTTGGGGGATCAGCGAACCCTGGGATTCCACGTAGAAATAGTGTCTTAAATTGGTATACATATGAAATAAACGAATGTGAGGCGAATATCTAGAAAATCAGAACTTCTGAGCTATTTCACCAGGGCGTTGAAGCGTTAAGCTTGCCGTTGGCGGGCGTTGCTATAATGTCACACCTCATACGACGCATTCGGACCAACGATTGTCCCTCTCTACACCAACCCGGATTTTTCGATAAAGTCCGTATTCCGTTTTTTTTCAGGAAAATTTTTACATGCACCCACCCATGACTGGATGTCCCTTCATATAGACTTCACATTGATACCTCATACAACTCCATTGAAATATTAGTGGCTCCCCTAGCTCCAAAACGTCTAGTGGGACCCATGGACCCATACAGGGCCCAGTTTTCGACACTAGGTCACCACATCCCGACAAAATGGCCATTTTTCGACACAAGATGTGCCGCCATCTTGGATATGTCCGATAATGCACCAGGTCAAAATACTCGCTTCTGATTGGCTGAGAGCTCTTTGACGGATTTGAAATACGTGCTTCTGATTGGACGAGAGCTCCGCATTGCGTCTGCGCATGCGCAGAATGATACTCCTATCGCACACCCAACCCATCAGATAGCGCTATAGATCTTGCACGCTGTATACGTTCGTATTTTGCTATCAGCATACGATATGTATCGCCAAATTTGATAAACTTTGAGTGTAGGCTCTTGGTGGAATAGCCCTGTTTTATAAGTTTCTGCAACAATTTTTTGTGACTTTGGTTGAAATCATCACATTTAACACAGGATCTAGCAAATGCTACTAAGCGAGATATCTATATGCCATATGCAGGTCCCATTGGAATATTACTATCCAAAAAGGGATAGTTTACGATGTCGAAATTGTAATCATCTCTTTTGTCATGAATTCTACGAGAGAGAATGCCCACTTCATTTTTATAAAGATAGAGACTGATCTAAATAAGATGTGCCTGTAGGGCTATGATACCCCTCGATCTTTTCTAGGCAATGCATAGATACCCTAACAAATCGATCAATACACTGGCTCCCGAGGATGGCCTGGTGGGCCACATGCCTCTCACGCTCCACACCTCTTATACGACGGATACGATTTGGGTTTTCTATTCTACTCGTCATACCGGAAGTGACATCGTAACCCGTCCACGTGCGAACTTAACATTGATACGTCAAAGTTAAAATCAAAAAACGAAAAATGGACAAGTCGAGGCAATTTTCAATATTTGATTTTCGTTTTTGCGTCAAGCGAAATGAAAAACGAAAATTGAAAATTGACCGTTAAATACCGATTTTCATTTTTTTGTTTTTTGTAATCCCAGAATCAAAAATTGACGGTCAAATTTCAATTTTTGATTTTGAGATTACAGAAACAAAAAACGAAAATTGAAAATTGACGGTCAAATTTCAATTTTTGATTTTGAGATTACAGAAAAAAAAAAAAAAACGAAAATTGAATTGTGCAAGGTTACACAGACCTATGTGTCTTTCACATCCACGAAGCTGTTCACATTCTCGCATCCATAGGGTACGACATTTTTTCCCGTTATGCAAAAATGGTTGTGAAATCATTTGGCTTTGGCCGCGAAGGGGCGTGTCTGTCAACGTTTATTGGTTGTGTCGGTAGAGATAGGCGTATATTCATTATGTGATCATGTTTGAGTTTGTTATATGTAATATTGTTTTGGTTCCAGAATACGTGCTTAATTCAATCAATTTCATGGGGCGTGATAATGATGTCAATGTGAAACAGTTTTCAACCAATCATTAAGCATGTAGATAGCAACCAAATTGACACATTGACTGGCACTTAATTCGTTCAAATATGGGCATGTTCGAAGAGATCATAAGCTCACAAATATTTCCTGTTGAAGTGGCTGATAATACGCTGAAAATATTGGAGGGGGGGGGGGGTGATTGGTCCCCAAAAATGTTTTGTGTTGAAATCAACATGGTTTTGTGTTAAACTTAATATATCAACACAAACTTGTGTTGAGTTTAATACAAATTAGTGTTGATTCTTACACAATTTGCGTTATTTTCAACGCAATTCTGGTGCTAAAATGGCTTCAACACAATTTTTTTCGCAGTGTATATATTGGTTTCCCTTCCATAACTAAATGCCATCATTTTGTATGTTTTAAATATAACTAGAAAGTCAAATGGATGCTACGGAGCCGTGGAGGGAACATAGTTAATATTTTTTTAATTTCCCTCGAGATAATAACTAGGAGAAAATTCACCATTGGTCAATTATCTTGGGGGAAAATAATTTGCCCCGAGATAATTATCTAGGGGTAAATTCGCCATTGATCAATTATCTCTGGGAAAATTTCTGTTCCGCTAACTTTCTGCACAGAATAAACGTCCATGAATGGAAAACCAGATATCTGCAAAATGCGCATGCAGACAATTGCATGATCGAATTCCAGAGAGAAAGATTCTGGAAATTGCATGACCTTTCCGCAGAATTCCGCAAATTTAATAACAATGATCTTCATGAAATATTTGCGGATTCTTTTATGGCCACCATTCCGTAAACAACCATTTCAAACAAGCACACAAACGTCACGTTTGATGCCAAACGTCTGACTGCTTCAACGCTTCAGGTCCAATCTTCATTCTCTATTTTTGGGAACTGGATCGTTGCAGCGTTCACATGCCCGTCAACGTTCAACTTCAAAAACGCTTCAACGCTTTAAGTGCAGGTGTCGAAAGCTTCAACACATCGACTGGGGAAGTTCCTTTTGGGGTTATGATTAGGGTAATCACGTATTTAATATTTTACCATACTTTAAAGAAACTCGTATGTGTATCAACCCTGTTGTTTTCCACATAATGCTTCACACCTACTGCACGAATGTTTACTCATTTGTGGACATGCGCAGTTGGTCTATTATAATCTAGCTCAAATGCCTGGCTCCATGAATCTATGGTGTGGTGACACTCCCATATCTTTCCCCTACTGGCTTTCCATATTGTGTTGAACACTTGCCTAAACAATCCCATTTGCGCTTTCCATATTACTCCGCGTACCGAAAGTGACATCATAAGCCTTGCGCGTGCGCACTTAACATTGATGCGTCAAAGTTAAAATCAAAAAACGAAAAACGGACAAGTCTAGGCAATTTTCAATATTTGATTTTCATTTTTGCGCTAAGTAAAACGAAAATTGAAAATCGAATGTCAAATTTCAATTTTTGATTCTGAGAAACCGAAAACGAAAAAGGAAAATTAAAAATTGACGGTCAAATTTCAATTTTTGATTTTGAGAAACCAAAAACCAACAAGAGCCCAAGGGGCTTCAATATACGCCCGTATATGTGGAGTTACATTGGTTCAAATTTGAAGGTTGTTTAATAGCCTTGATTCCAATTGATCTAGCAATCCAGAGAAAGGTCTACAATTTTTTGCTTATAAGAATGTAACATATATCACATCTTATATTGAATGATAAACTAAAATGAGCTTAACTCTTGGTAACTATTTGACTTTGAAACAAGAGCTGAGAGCTTACATATCCCACACTGAAATCGACAATAGTCAAACACAAAAAAATAGTAGTTTTCCTGCAAATGGATTCCGTTCAGACGAGAGGATTTTTCATGAAGAAAGAAGAAAGTGATGAAGTAAACCTTTGTTCTTGAGTTAATAAACAGGTGTGAAGTTCATATAGGACTCCTCTTCCCGTTAAATTAGAAAATGTATGGTTCACAAAAGTTTAACTTTATGTAGCTGTTTCAAACATGGGAGACAACTCCACAGGACAATACCATATAAATGCAGGGAAAAGAACTTCGAATATTCCAACAATATTCCAACACATTTAGTCAACTAAGCTTGATTCAGTTTTGGGGGACTGCGACCTAGACCTTTGACAAATTGATCTCATATGTATGGCTCCACTTTGCCATGCGAGTAAGATATACTCAAAGTTTGGTACCAATCCATACCTTGAAACTAGAGCTATCGCATGGACAACAAATGTTAATGGATAAATGGACAGAATGCAACATCTCATTACACGACCTCGTCTTCGACAGGCATATGAAAATGTGACTTTTAATAATTTCTTGATTTTGGGGTCACAATGACTTTGACCTTTGACCTTGACCTCAATTTTGGTACACAACACATCGTCTTCTCTCAATCTATCAATGCACACAAAAATCATGATTTTAATGATTTGCTGATTTTGGGGTCACAGTGACCTTGACCTTTGACGTTGGCCTAAATTTTGGTACATGACAAACCGTTTCTTCTCAATTTCTCAATGGACACAAAAAATCATGATTTTTAACAATTTCACGATTTTGGGGTCAGTGACCTTGAACTTTGACCTTGACCTACATTTTGGTATGTGACACATTGTGTCCCCCTAAAGTATCTACTGACACAAAAAATGTTATTTTTAATAATATCCTAATTTTGGGGTCAGTGACCTTTGACTTTGACCTAATTTTTGGTATGCATCACTTCATTTCTGCCTATTGAATCCACTCACAAAAAATTTGAAATTTTTAACGATTTCCTGATTTTCAATCACACTGACCTTTGACCTTGACCTACATTTAATATGCAACACATCGTTCCCCCCTAGGGCATCCACTCACCAAAAATTAGAACTGTGGATAGAAAACTGTCAACGATCAATGATTTCCTGATTTTTGGCAACAGTGACCTTTGACCTCTGATCTCGACCTCAATTTCGGTACGCGACACATCGTCTTCACCTGGTGTATCCACTCACAAAAAATTGCAACTGTGGATAGAAAATGTTCACAGATAAAGACCGGACACGAACACTTCAGTGATTTCCTGTTTTTTAGGCCAGTGACGTTTGACCTGTGACCTCGAGCTTCACTTTGGTACGCGACACATCATCTCCACGTAGAGTATCCACTCACCAAAAATTGGAGCTGTGGATAGGAAACTGTCCTAGATATAGACCGGACAGACACCCCGACGGACAGACGGACGGAAACCGCCATCACATAATACGTCCGCCTTTTGGGCGGGCGTATAAAAACGAAAATTGAATTGCGTAAGGTTACACGGACCATCTTTGAATGGTAGCATGAAGAATTAACCTCTAAAGAATAAAATAGGAGGTGAAATATAGAGGTAGGCTAATTTCTGTGAAAATGTATACGGATGATCTCGAGAAGATAGTACTTGTCCGCTTTATTGTTTGACGATACCTCAGCTAATTAATTTGCCAAACACCTATGGATTAACCCATCCACATATACCTTTCCCTAAAAATAGGGCAGTTTATATACGAAATGCTTCTGGAGAGATCATCACAGCTCGCAGTACATCTTCTGCCACTAGAACCGCCACCTAATTTATAAATTGGAATAAACTGTCCTTCCTGTCACAATATAACTGTTATTATGTGAATGTAATATTGTATCTTAGTTTTAACATTTTCTTTATGTATTCATGTATAGAAATAAAGACTGAATTTTCCTGTATTTCTAACTCGCTTAACCGGTACTCCAAATTGACTCATTTATGGCATGTGCAACGTATAGGGGCTGTATCGTAACAGAAACAGAAGTACTAATAGCATGAATATCTCATTTAAATTTATTATTAATTTTTTTACTCCCCCCTCCCCCTGATTTTCATCTGGGGGAAACGTCGTCCCCCCCCCCGCCTTCGCTCTGGACGCCGCACTTTTGATGCCCCTGGTGTTAATATATTTCTTCATCGTATATAATATACTAAACCCCTCTATCTTCTTTACTGACGGAACCTATATTGATCGTGTGTAAGACACTAAGGTGCTTTACACAGGAAGCCGTGAAAGGTGACAGAGTTCAAACTTTGTCGGGTGACGTTCCCTTTGATATGAAGTTGTAACGTGTGTATTAGTGAATTGCATCACACGACTCATGGGATATCTGTGGGATAGTTTGCAAAGGGAGTGTTAGTTTATTTTGAGCATGTCCATATGCAAAATTCTTGATCACCTTATTTGTTTTAAATCCTTCACAGAACACGACACGAAATGGAAGATTCCAAAGTCATGATAGGGATGTGCAGGATGGTTTAGTTACCAGAAAAGGGAATCTGGTCTGCATGAAATATATAGTGAAATATAATTCCGCGTAAGATAAAAGCAACACAGAGACTTGGCATAGGTCTCTTAATTACTCAGTCATACAACACACTCAGTAACTTTTTGTTTTTTTTTTCAATTGGAATGTGCGACTTTATTGAATCACGAGAAATCAGTTTAGATTTCAACTTATTTCATCGCATATTTCCCAAATCAGAACATTTGTTTTCTTGAAATGAAACAAATCATTACATTTGGTTTCTTTATCCAAACAAGTGGGAATTGTTACTCTGTGATGATTGTCGATAAAAAAAAGCCAGACTTTTTGGCGGGAGTAAAACTTTTAATCTTTACGGACTTCTTTTAGAAATGATGCCATATTTAGTTAATCTACATGCTACAGTGTGTAATTCCTGTGGACGTGATTTCAACAAACTAGCCAACTGATTGTCTAACAATAGTAGTTTCAGATTCGCATGAAATTTATATAGGATTAAATTCAGATATAATATCTGAGTTTACTGAGATTGATCATAATCCGTGTAGTTTCCAAATGAATCCCTTCATAATCTGTTGATATACACTCAAAATAATAATCCGTTAAAATTTAACGTATTACTATCCGTTAGGTAGTTTTAACGGATTAATCCGTTGTATAAACGGAAATAGTACGTTATAGTAAGGGAATCTTCCGTTGTTGTATTGCACTGACGGACTCATCCGTTACATCAACGAAATATCCCAGTCAGCAAGTAATCATTGGTCCCACCTGGGCAAATGTGGGCATGTCGCGGGCTGTAGGGGCATGGGCAACCCTACACTGGCCCCAAGTGGGTTGAGTACTGGGAAGCCCATATTCTGAATTGGGCTGTGTAGGAATAGGGAAACTCACGTCGGCCCAATGCGGGTGAAATATGGAGGAACCCACATTTGCACAGGCTTCATCTGTCACGTTAGCCCGACGAAGGCCCAACATCGGCAATTAAGACATTCGCTCGACGTCGGCAAACCAGCATTGTCCCAGCGGGTATGAATGATACGAGAGATGGAGGCGAAATGAGGGCCATCTCGGCGTTGGCATTGTGTGTTATTGTCCATGTGGGGCTCACGTCGGGGAGAGTGAGGGTAAATGTGTGCCGACGCCGGTTTTCCGGCGATGGGCCAATGTTTGGCGAGTCATGTGGAGCCAACGAGGGAAAGCCCAAGCGATATATTGGCCGCATCGGGCCGACGTGGGTATCTCCACATTAACCTAATCACACCGGGCCGTCGTGGGCATCACCGCACCAAGAGTTATCTAACTTGAATGAACCTACTCATTTGTTTTACTTTTATGAGCAGGAAATTGTAATTTTAAAATTTATCTGCATGTATAATTACGTTTGTTATTAATGAGCAATATCGGAATTATATGCCAAACATGTCTGACTCTGTCCGATCGATAAAATTTTAATTTTTTTAATTTATTCCTCGACAAAGAGAAAGCACTCAATTAAAAACCACATGAGAGTTAATCAGCGCAGTCAATATCAATGCGGTTTGAGTTAAAATCATTAAACATTGGATTTTACGAACGATTCCGATGATCTATATCAGGGTGGAGAATCAAAAGACCACCTCGGTGTGGTATATTCCAGCTCCGTGTGGATGTTCCATCCACGTGTGGTGATTCTTCCATCTCGGAGAAAAAATGGCGGCGAACACCGGCGAAATCGCTGCTGTAGCAAAGACCATGAGAGATATGCCGAGCCAAAACAAATGAGTACCTAGGTAACCTATCCTATTAGGTGACCAATTTAATGACCAATCCTCTGGTGTTGGCCGATCTGTGTGCCATCGCTTACTGGTGGATGTTTCGCCTACACAAATGCACTACCTGGGGGTAAAATTCGCTGGCAGCCAACTAAATGGACGTACAGCAGGTCAAATTCGAATTTGATAAATATTTTTACCAAGTAGATCTCTAGGGTACTCACTTCGGCAGCGATTGTAAACTCAAGTTCCATAATTTACGCAGTTACTGTGTCATGGAACGACAGAGAATATTGACATTCCATCCCCGTGTGTGGCTATTCCATCCCCGTGTGTATATTTCAGCTTGAATGTGCTTAGTTTTTCATTTTTGCCCGTGGCGTTTTTTAAATTTCTATTAAAACATTTTAATATATGACACACATCAATTGTGTAGAACTTTCAACAGCGTTATTAATGGCGAATTATTTCAGTATATCGCAAATATACTATAATTAATACGTAGCTATGCTAAATATCATTTTATATTAATCTCTTTGCATATCCGAATTGTCCGAATTATCGGGAATAGGAGATCTGGACATATCCGTCCAATTCCACGTCGACGAGCCGTCGGAATTAGAGGGGCACGAAGAGGAAAGTCTAGAATACCCTAACCAGGCCAGAGGCGACAGTTGCTCTTCACAAGGCGTTGTCTGCCAAAAATTCTCCAGAATGGATGCAATAAAAAGACATTTGGTCATTCACAGCTAATATGTACCTGTAATATAAAATAGCCTCTTATTGGCGAACTTGCTAAGGCGAGTTTGGGCGCGGAGAATATGCTTTCTCGGCGCCCATTCTAAGGCACAACATATGTTTGCTGATACATCGTAATTAAAACGCTGCTTTGAACGTGAAAAGATCAAGGTGCACACTTCGATGTGTGTGAATCGACTTGTGTATGAAGATGGGTAAAGCCATCAATATACATTGTATTCTATGAATGAGTATTTTCTATTAAATCAACAATTTTGTATGTAAAATTGCTATGGCTTACGAAGTTTCCTCGAAGGAACATAGAAAACATACAACCCAGTAGATAAGCACAGTTAAAACGTGCATTGACAATGCAATATAAAAGGGGTGGCTATAACAGTGTACAATCTCAATATGGCTACAATCTTTGCAGAAGTTAAATTATCGTGACTCTATCCAACTATAATACGAAGCTGCGCATCTGAAAACCCCTCGGCTCTGGGCGCCAGCCATTCATAATGTATTCAATTTGAAGCAAGACTTCAGGAACACCAAGCAGTCAAGTGACAAATATACAGATTATGAAAAATTTTGCCATTAGAAATGGCCTTGAACATTTCCGTCCAATCAGAGAAACCGGTATTCATTACATAATTCTGTTGATGCATCGATAATGTATACCAAATTTTACATGGAGCATTTGAAAATTATCAGAGATAGAGATCATTAATGATTTCGCATAAATTAAAGATGGTTGCCCATCTTTCCCACCACTCAGAGAAACTGATGTGGTTATTCATTGCAAGTGTCTTGATACATGGATGCTGTATACCAAGTTTCATATAGAACACTGAAATGGTATCAAAGATATACATCATTAAAGATTTTGCATAAATTAAAGATGGCCACCAAGGTTTCCGCCCAATCAGAAATGCCAGAACTGTCTATTGATACATCGATGATGTATACCAAATTTTACATCGAGCACTCGAACGGTATCAGAGATAGAGATCATTAATGATTTCGCATAAATTAAAGATGGCCGCCCATCCTTCCCGCCACTCAGAGGAACTGATGTGGTTATTCATTGCAAGTCTCTTGATACATCGATGCTGTATACCAAGTTTCATATAGAACACTGAAATGGTATCAAAGATATACATCATTAAAGGTTTTACATAAATTAAAGATGGCCACCAAGGTTTCCGCCCAATCAGAAATGCCAGAACTGTCATTTATCGTAAGTCTATTGATGCATCGATGATATATACCAAATTTTACATCGAGCACTCGAACGGTATCAGATAGAGAGCTGATAAATGATTTTGCATAAATTAAAGATGGCCGCCCATCCTTCCGGCCACTCAGAGGAACTGATGTGGTTATACATTGCAGGTCTCTTTGATACATCGATGCTGTATACCAAGTTTCGTATAGAACACTTGAATGGTATCAGAGATATATATCATTAAAGATTTTGCATAAATTAAAGATGGCCGCTAAGGTTTTCACCGAATCAGGGAAACTGGTTTGGTCATTCCTTTGAAGTTTCTTGATGCATCGATGATCTATACCAAGTTTCACACTGAACAGAGAAATGGTACCTAAGATACACAAGATTAATGATTTCGCATAAATTAAATATGGCCGCCAAAGTTTCCAACCAATCAGGTCCAGATTCAATAGGGTTCTGGGTCATGAGCATATGGATGTGCAGTGCAAGTTTGGGTGCCTAGGGTAAGTCGTTCTAAAGATATCTTGGTAACAAGAAAGCTGTGATGGTTTCGCATAAATTAAAGATGGCCGCCAAAGTTTCCAACCAATCAGGTCCAGATTCAATAGGGTTCTGGGTCACGAGCATACGGATGTGCACTGCAAGTTTGGTGTGCCTAGGGTAAGTCGTTCTAAAGATATCTTGGTAACGAGAAAGGTGTGACGGACAGACGGACGGACGGACAGACGGACAGACGTACATGACGACGACAATACCCTTCGGCCAAATTTTGGCCGAGGTTGTAAAAACGGCAAGAGGCTATCAATTAAGCTATTGAACGTAGTTTTCCAATTCTTTACCCCGTTTTCAGAAAAATCTTGTAAACTTTTCTACTCTAAAACCAATAAAATAATCAACACGAAACTTGGTACACGTAATTAATGGGTCAATGCCTCTCAAACTATTATTTGAAAAGTTTTTCCGTTAAACAAAATGGCCGCCATTGGCCAATCAAAATCGTCGGATTTTCAAGTAACGGATTTTGACGGGAAAAGTGTCGATATATATGTTCAGCGGCCATCTTGGATTTACCCCGTTTTGAAAAAAATCTTCTAAATCCTACTCTAACCGATGAAGCAATAAACATAAAACTTGGTACACATAATCAATGGATCGAGGCCTCTCAAAAGTGTGAGTCAGTTAGTATACTGTTACTATAATATCCTCTACGCATTACTCTGGTCAGCAGTGGAATACGTTGTTCAGTAATGAGTTCAGCAGTGAGTTACTCTGTTCAGCAGTGGCCCCCATATAGCACACTAACGTTGGCCCAATGTCTTCACATTGGTTGGCCGAACGTCTTTTTGCTCGTTGGCCCAACGTTGGCCGGCCACTGGTGGCCGAATGTTGGCCAGCCACCGTTGGCCCAACGTTGGCTGGCCACCATTAGCCCAACCTTGACCACTCAACATCCCATTGTTTTGAGCAAACATTTGTGTAGCTTGTTGTTGCTTGTCACTTAGAGAACTAAACACTCATTTCATAAGTTTCTTACAGAAAGAAAAAATTGTTATAGAGTTTGTATTTCACACGAGTTTGAATGGGGTGCATGCCCACGTCGTTTTTCTGGACGTCACAAAGGCAACATCATAATGTAATGATGTTATATTTGTTCGTTTTATGAAGCCACGTCTTCTTTACCTGCTTCCAAACTAGCACTGCCTAGTATGGCTAGTGATACCAATGGGGTTTGAAATCAGCAATTATGAGAAGCAGATAATCCAGCAAGTCTTGTATCTTCAGGAACACAATTGAACGATTGTGAAAGAAGTGAAAAACCCAAAGAAATTCAATTACAACTATAAAAACCATTTATTTCAGCAGAACTGATACATTGGTACATAGAATGAATTAAGCAACATAATATACTCCAATAGGCTAGGCGACAAGAGTTAAATTACACCCAAAATACATTTGTTTCATGAAATCATACAGTACATGGTTTAACGACATCAAATTTCAACCTAATGGTCGATAAATTCTAACCACCACTTCTGTGTTTCAAGAATCACACAAAATTTGATGAGTTTGGTTCAGGAAAATTTAAAACATGTGTCTGTCGCCATCGGGACCCCTCGGGTTGTGCCCAGAGCAATTGTGGAAATAATGTTTCTGACCCTAACAACTCACATATTTGGGGTGGGCATAATTTTACCTGTATGATATAAATCATAGATAGACAAAACAATATAGCAATAGAGCAGTTATTACCTATAGTAGATGTAGTCGAATGATTGTCTATTCACAGCAATACACACAGGTTTGTGTGAACTCCTGAAAAACACATCCCATGGCACTGACTTTCAATAGGCTTCTGGTACTGGCTATATTAAACAACTGTATGAAGTTTCATTGTTGTAAGTGAAGGACTTTTTGAGATGTGTTTACAAGTATATGGACCAACAGACATGTATAAAGGGGCATAACTCGTGAAAAACACATCCGATTACACCGATTTTGAATAGGCTTCTGGTACTAGCTGCATTAATCAACTGTATGAAGTTTCATTGTTGTGAGTGAAGGACTTTTTGAGATAATGTGTTTACAAGGATAAACACAACCAGATATGTATAAAGGGGCATAACTCCTGAAAAACACATCCAATGGCACGACTTTCAATAGGCTTCTGGTACTGGCTGTATTAAACAACTGTATGAAGTTTCATTGTTGTAAGTGAAGGACTTTTTGAGATAATGTATTTACAATGATATGATGGACAGACAGACAGACAGACGGACAAGCGAACAGACGACGGAGGCAACGACAATAGGAACATAGACCTAGCTGTGCTGAAAATGACGTCATTGCTTCATTTTACATCTAACCCACATAGTTACCACTGAAGAAGAACAATCCGCACAGAATCTGCTCGAGGGGTAAAAAGATGGAAGTGGTTAACTCAGCATAACTCAACAAAAAAATGTTGAATGAGGTTTGAGTCATATGCACATCTTCATGTGGCGATGATGTGTTGCAAATTTCAAAATAATCAAGCATGAACTCTGCAACGAGTTACATTCACGAGAGAAGGAAGCAGATAAGCGAGGGGCATAACTCAGAAAAATGTCAGAGCAGGTGGAAAAAGACATCTTTATATGATGATGATAATGTGTGGCAGAAGAATCTATCAAAAACTCGAAGCATTGTCTTCACAAAAGAAGACAACAGATGGAAGTGTTTTTATCGACTGTCAATGGGCATAACTCAGGAAAAATCAAAGATGATTGAAAAGGTCACATACGATGGCGATGTTCAAGTTTTCACAAGAAAAGATAGCAGATGAAATTACTTTTTTCAATGATTAACTCATTCGATACCAATGACGCCAAAAGGCGACAAAATAATTCCCTGTCTCAACCCTGTTGACGACTTTTGGCGATCGTAATATTAGCCATCCATTGTAACTATGACGAGATTGGGAAAGCCCAGGGAATCACTTTTCCAACGTGACTTAGATCATGAAAAACAACCGCTGGAAAGCGGAGATACACGCCTTCAAATATGACCGAAAAAAAATCTTGAAACTCTTCGAAGTTTAGCGAAGTCTCTCATCTTGAAACTGCGTTTATTCTGACAAATGTCCACGAATAAATGAGTATTCATTGGTTATTTCTGGGCATTGTAATCAAAGAAATATCTGCTCACAATCTTCAGAAAATCACGTATGTTTGTGTTTTTTTATTTTTTACGTGGTTATTGCTGTTCATCGAAACATCCGACGATTGCCATTGGCAGTATCATTTTGCAAATTACAAACATGTCGGTGAGTTTACTGATTTTTATTGTGAATAAAACTGCATTTCTTGAGGAAAATAATACACACACATAGTTTTTGTTGAAATATATTATTTAAAAAGGATATAAAGCAATAAGTTTTAGAATATATGGGATCTGACACTACACGAAAATCTCGATTTGATATTATTTAATATTACCACTAAATATAAGGTGAATATAACTGTTATATTTGCAAAAGTTTAAACGGACCTGTAAATATTAACATATGTGGATATAATTTGCATGCTTTTAACATACACATCAGGGCCATGGTGTACGTATGGTGTTTAAATGGAAAGACAAATATAGACAAATGTATTTAAACGACAGGTCAACACAGAACATATATGGTATGATATTGTATTACCTACTGTAGTAAATAAATATCGTTGCTTCCTTATTTGCCAGTGTTGTAAATGTGCATCATTTGCCATATATTTCACTTATATGCGCCATACATTTTCTATTATATTTTCCGTTTGTGGACATTAGATATTGCAGCTTGGACAGGCCCTTATGACACAGCATAACGTACACAGTACAGAGTTATGCAAATAATTATATTTTATTCAATTATATATGCCACACTGGGACATCATGTGCAAATTAAACCGATTAATTTGCAGACTTTTAATATACGGCAGGTGAGTTGATAAATATTTCGGTTATATTTCACTCTGTGAGATTTGTACTTCGCAGGAAATTAAATGTAACAATACTATTCACCATATATTCTCTACTGCATGGAACGGTGGCTCATATAATTGATACATGAGCAAAGTTATACCACATAGACAAATTTAATCAAACAGATGAGTTTTATTAACTAAATATTCACCAAATAGCAAATATAATCTCACATTTGAATAATATTTGATAGTATAATACAGACAACTGTATGTTATGGAAATGTAATCGTTTTATTTACAACGTTGCGACATTGATGTGAATTATTATTGCATGGTTCAGTAATAATTGCTAAGAATCGGTATAATTTGAACGTATCAGTAACCTCAAGCACATTTCGAAAGCATTTGATGACACCGGGATTGAGCACCTGTGGTGACTGTTAAATGCTTATAGTTACTCAGTCATGATCCTGGCATAAATAGTTTAGGTAACACTTCCCATATCGAAACGGATTATAAAATCTGGCATAATTGAACACAAGCAATTATCATAGCCCAGCAGAGAGTGAAATGTTATCTAGACAATAGATGCATAATCGAAGTTTATTAACTTGTATATACGGATTTTTCTGATTTTTAACACACGGCATTCTGTATTTATATCCTTTATACTGATTTTCTTAAAGTATGTAGTTAATACATTGTTAATACGAGTGTTTCATTATTTACAAGTCTGATGTGTTATGTGTACTTAAAACAAGTACATTAATTCCTTCCTGAAATACAAAATGATCATGAAAATCCTCTATATATCATTCCTGGGAAACATATCTGGAAACATGATTTGAGGAAAAAAATCAGCCAGAATGAGCCGGCGAAGTTGCAGTTCGAAATAAGACAGCTTTTGTTGAGTTTTATTCAGTTAGATCTTTCAGAAAGATGTTATCTGACAAAGTTGGTAAATATTTAGCTTGCTGGATTCAAGGATCATTGGTGATTATTTTATCATTGGTGTCTAATCGCTGGCACACTGCCATATTGTTAGCCTGTCTGTAGGCTAAACTTGAGCAAACAAATGTATGAGGCTTAATATATTATGTAACTTCTTATCGGATGCCTTCTCTTCTCAACATACAATTGTGGCTGATGAATCGAACTGTATTTCGTCACTGGACTTGTAGTGATTAGTGATGAAATGACTGGTCTTGAGTAGATAATGGTTCTGTTTTCGTCAACTTTTGTACAACACCGGAACAAAGCCTACCTATATTAATTTAACATTTCCATCAGCTACACAACAGAAACATAGCATTCTGACTACGACTGCTTCTCACTGCTTTTGCTTTCTCATTCGCTTTAATGTCACCATTTCAGATAATTGTGAAACCTCACCGATCCTACATACCAACAAAGAGTGGATTCACTTAAATAAAACAATACTGAATGTTTGTTTTCGCCATTCGATATTCCTGTATAGCAGCGCGGTAATGCAATACTCATCGTCCCGAATCATTGTTCGTCTGACAAAGCCGAACCATGACAGAGAACGAATTCACCAGGACGAAGCATTGAAGCTCGACTCTGAATGTTTTGAGTTGATGGAAATAGAGAACTGATGATGACAAATATGAGAATAAATGAATGCAAATTGAAGAATTACTTTCTTTTATAATATTCCAAAAATAATTACGTCCGATGTGGTGACATCTACTATTTGTTTTCCACGTAACACATTATGGAATATTATAAAGGGAGGCAGGTCTTCTCTTTCATTCATTTGTTATAATTTTAATCATCCTCAGTTCTCTATTTCCATCAAATCAAACATTCAAATTCAAGATCCTGTGGGACGAAGATCATAATATTCTGTTCGAACAGCTTCGTGGCCTCATGACCGTCCCGATTATGCCCATACACTGCGAAAAAGATTGTGTGGAAACCATTTTAGCACCAGAATTGAGAGGAAAATAACACAAATGGGTGTTAGAATAAACACAACTTTGTGGTGATATATGAAGTTTATCACAAAACTATTTGAGAGAATCAAACGTCAGCCAATGTGATGTATATTTCGTCTCCTTTGTTTGAAGTTACATGTTCGTCTCCGTATATTTGTTTTGACTTTGGAGACCCCGATGTAGTATCCTCTCGTAACTTCGAAGAGTTTGTCCTCCATCTTTTTATCCGCATGAACTAGGCCTTCATCAAAATATACTGAGATACCACGAAGGTGGTGTATCACACACGAACGCCGTTCAGTGGCTCTCTTTTTAAAAGGACGTTTCGAGTAATAGCTGTAATGCTCACATCTACATGCAGGGCTGGCAATCTTAATAAATTAATATTCTATCAATGCTTTCCAATCTCTTATGCCGCTATATAGAACCTCACTTATTTCAGTTGAACTTGGTACTCCGAGAGCCCATGAATTAACAGCCTTATAACATCACGGCCGTATTTGGACTAATCCTCTTACCCAAAGACCACATATCTACCTCGGATTATGTCGACACAATGACTGGACAGCGGCAAAATCAAAATGTATCCCAACTGAGTTCTTCTGATTCGGCTGAGCCAATCAAAATTACTCCACCATTAATGTCTGCTTCAAAGCACTATGAATAGTTCTCAGGACTGGTTGTCGCTCGAGTTACTGCAAGCCGGTTAGATCCCACAAGCCAAATATCCAAATGGTGGAGCAGATGGGATTTAATTTTAATTAGATTGGCAGAGCTGGTTACCTGCATTATGGAGGGTGTGCATGCTGTACTTTCCACAAGCGAATTCGGGTTTGTTCATAAAGTGTTTCAAACCACGAGTTTGCTTGAGGAAAGTACATCACAAAGACGACATCAAAAGTAAAACTTTTGCATTTGCATAAGTTTTATTCATGTTCTGTTTACAACAGTCATAGCTATCCGGATGCAAGGAAATCGAGAACAACGAATATACAAATAAAAATGGTATGATTTGCGATTTTCATCTTATATCCTAGCTGCGACCAAAGATGAAAGCAGAATCTAATATCGGCATACCAGTCAGAAGAATGTTATCGGCTTTACGAAAGCTTACCATGCCAAATCAAATTTTACTGTCCATTTTAAGTAGTCGTCTACTTTGGAGCCTGTCAAAAATCAATTGTTATCTGCATAAATTTACTTTCTGTGCAGTGAGTAAAAAATTGACCTTCACAGACTGACCATCATTACTCCGTGATATTGATAATATATTACGCTTGAAATAAATTTGAAATTTTCTGCATATGAACTATGTACTATAGTTTGGTGCACCGGGGTTCATTACATAGAAAGACGTCATATTGTATTCGTGTTCCAGTTGACAAAGATAGATACCCTATAAAGTAATAACAGGTGGCTCCTGGGTGTGCCGTTTATATCCCTTGTGCAGTGAAATTTCCGAATGATAAACCGCACAGACGTCTATGACCGTACGCCACATCTTTGACCTTTGTGTCCGTGAAAACGTACACAGTAGGGTATCTCCCTCTGTAATTAAGCCCTGGTACATGAAACTACAGCAGTGGAGTTTTATTTATGGAGAGAATAACAAAGTTATTTCAGGCGTGAAACATCATCAATATCAGAGAGTAATGGTAGTCATTTTGTAGAGTTCGGTTTGTTATATCCGCTGCAAAAAAAAACGGGTATTTTTTGCAGAGTTAGCTACGGTATTGATTTTCGAGACGCTCCAAAGTAGACGACTAATTAAAATGGACAAACTTTAACACACAGTTTTACTCATTATTTGGCAATCTGAACTATACACAGTTAAATAATAAATTTTACATAAAATCCAACTGACGAAACGCGAAGTAAACAAGAGCTGTACAAGTAATGTCACTGACCACAGCGTGCTGAAATTATATGTATCATATTGACGTACAATAAAACAATCATTTCCTAGCAGAAGTAGCAATAGTATGGAAAGGTGACATGGAAAAATCATCTAAGTTTCGAACTAACTATATAGGTTTATTGTAATGATTATGCACATGCATAATGAGAAAACGACACTAATGCATAAAACGTTAAGGAAAACTCCAACGATCAAGTTCAATATCAAGAGAAGAAAGTACCGAATATTTAGATTGAAATTCCGCAAGTAAATACTACAAACGGTCGAGAGATAAAATATAGTCCAAAGAAATATGGAAATCATATATATATATTTTCGTTCAAGTTTTGTTTTCCATATTGTTTTTTTATTTTTTCGAAATATTCAAAAGTTCAAAATGACGTTTCCTCGTCCTCAGAGTTGAGTGGACCGACCTGTAGAGCCCACTCGGGTGCATCATCTGGAGGCATTCTGGAGCTGCGCTCGCCCACTTTTCGGTCGCAATACGGTGCCCCTCCCCGGAGTTTAGCTGCAATCTTCCTCGCGCGCTTATCTAAAGCTGCATATGGTGCATATTATAGACCCAGACATACATGCATGGGGCATATTGTAGACCTACTTGTAATGGCATTCATCTGCAATATGTGAAGGAATTGTTTTTATGACAAAATATATAATCTATGTATGTATTAGCAGTGTACAATTGTGTGATGTCCTTAGTGTTTTATGGGGTGGATGGAGGGTGTCATGTTCCATGCTGCTTCAAAGATTTCTTCTTTGAAGTAGCAAGAATGTAACTTGTCTGTATGGCAAACCAAAGTGCTTTTTATTCCGAATTTCCGATATGGGAAATTCTATTTCCGATATCAGAAATTGAATTCCCGATATGGGAAATTCTAATTTCCGATATCGGAAATTGCAATTCCCGATATCGGAAATTGCAATTCCCGATATCAGAAATAGAATTTCCGATATCGGGAATTAGAATCTCCCATATCGGAAATTCAGTGACAATTTCCGATATCAGGAATTCAATTTCTCATATCGGAAATTGTCACTGAATTTCCGATATCGCAAATGAAAGCTCTGAAAGCTTTACTTAACCTAGAATTGCAATTTCCGATATCGGAAATTCAGTGACAATTTCCGATATCAGGAATTGAATTTCCGATGTCGGAAATTGTCTCCGAATTTCCGATATCAGAATTGCAATTCTCGATTTCCGATATCGAAAATTCTAATTCCTGATATCGGGAATTGCAATTTCCTATATCGGAAATTGAATTTCTGATATCGAGAATTCAATTTCCGATATCAGAAATTGAAGGACATGAATTTCCGATATCGGAAGTTTTAATTCCGATATCGGAAATTTCAATTCCGATATCGGAAATTCTCGAATAAAAAGCACTTTGGCTTGCCATATGTCTGGGAGGTGCTTACATGGTTCGTGGCTAAATGACTGAAACAATGTTGACAGTTATGTTGAATCCTATGCACTCGCTCACTCACTTGTGTCAAAATATATTGTATATAAGCTTAGTCTTCCAGAAGAATTTTGGGACATGAATTTTGTTTGAAACATGTTAACTAACACACAGGGGCTTATTACCGT